>JADLZL010006491.1:0-257573 GCA_015844335.1 Chrysopogon serrulatus
GGTGATCATGGTAATGCCGATGATGGTGATCATGCTAATGCCGATGATGACCGGGGAGAGGCCGATGAAGTGGAGTATGTAGGAGTAGATGATGAGAAGGAGAAGTACAAGGATCCGCTCAATGATGATGATGATGATTTTGATCGTAGGCGTACTATCCCCGACATCGACCTTTAAGATGATGATCCACTAGTTGTGGATGATCGTGGACTGTGAGGGTGTGGTTCATGTCATCGACATAGATAACCCTAAGATAGCTCTTTGGGGTCACTTTTGAAGATGGTTTATGTTTTAAGAGATGCATTAGACAATATGTTGTGCTTAATGAAGTTGAACTTGCAGTTCCATATAGTGAATCACGGTGCTATCGAGCGTATTGTAAGGCCAAAAGGTGTCGGTGGAGGATTCATGCATCCGAGCTACCGGATGGCAAGACATGGCAGGTATGTGATATTTTAAGTGCTCCTTGTCTTTGCTTCATTTACTTTTGGATTCAGTTATCAATTGTTGTGAGCTAGCGTATACTGATTAGTGTAGATTAAGAAGTTACCACACAAGCATAATCTGTTTCAAAGACAAGCAAATTCTAGAATAATTGTATGGCTAACAATCTTTGGGTGAAAGACAGAGTCATAAACGGCTTAGAGAGGATCCAACTCTTGGAACTAAGTGCTTGAAGGACAAGTTGGAGGAGAAGTACTGTGTATTCAAGTGAGTTACTACGTTGTTTGGGACGGCCGCCCAGATGGTTTAAGATGAGGTAATGGGTGGCTGGAAAGATAGTTTTGACCATGTTTTTTCTTGGAAGAGGGAGACTGAGAAGAGGAGTCTTGGCAGTGTTGTAGAGATAGAGTGGGATGTTGTGAATATGCAGAGAAGATTCAGTAGGATGTTTGTAGCACTGAAGCCATGTATTGGTGGCTTCATTCAAGGTTGTAGACCTTATTTAGGCATTGATTCCACTGTTTTAACAGCAAAGTGGAAGGGGCAGTTAGCATCTGCTGTAGGGATTGATGGCCACAACTGGATATTTCCAGTGGCCTATGGAGTATTTGGAAATGAGACAACTGACAATTGGGGATGGTTCATGAAGATGCTGCACAAGGCTATTGGTTCCCCACGAGGGCCCGGTTATTTTACCGATGCGGGTAAAGGAATAGACAAGGCGATTACAAAAGTTTTTCAAGTAATGGTGTAGAGCACAGAGAATGCATGAGGCATCTTGTCAAGAATTTCTAGAAGAGATTTAGAGGAGAAGTCTTTGAAAGGAACCCGTGGCCTGCATTAAGGTGTTTGCATGACAACCCATGATATGCTTTGGAATGAGATGGAGAAGGCATGCCCAAAAGCAACTCAGTGGCTGCTAAACAATCACAAACAGCTATGGGCAAGGTCCAAATTCAGCACAACAAGCAAATGTGATAATATCACCAACAACATAGCTGAGACCTTCAACAGTTGGATCAGGCAGGAGAAGTCATTACCTATGGTAGAGCTCATGGACAAGATCGAGGCGAGTTGATCATGGAGAGGTTTTGCACTAGGAGGGATCTGCTATCTAAGTTTGCTCTCGGCTTCAAGATCCCTGTCTAGTGTCATGAAAGAGTTGCACAACAAAAGCAGAAATCTGAGGTACAATATTCACAGGAGTGACCCAATGGTTGGAGAAGTAGGAGGAGTAAATAAGGACCTTGTCCCTTGGAGGTTTATTGTTGATCTGGAGAAGAAAGAGTGCACTGTGGAGGCCGGCAGCCTAATCGGACGCCTTTATGTGCATGCCCTAGCTTTCATTGGCACAAGAAGGGTTGATCTCGGAGGACTATGTTGATCATTACTATTCTGTAGAAATGTTCAAAGCAGCTTATGCAAGTCTTTGTGCCTCCAATGCCCAGCAAGGATGAATGGGAAAAGGTGGACATTGGCTTCAAGCTACTTCCACCACAATGCAACAGAAGCGGCGGGAAGGCCAAGGAAGAGAAGGATTCTTGGAGTGGAAGAAGGTGGGTCAACCAGCAAGGGCTAGAGAAGATGTAAAAGGTGTGGTGGCTATGGACACATGCAAAAAACCTGCAATGAAACTGTTGGAGACCCTAATGCACCACCACCGCACTGCAAACAAGAAGAGAAGAACCTACAAGCCAAAAGTGGTTGAGATTGTAGAGAAGGCAGATGATCCATCTAAGAAGAAGAGGAAGGCCACGTCAAAGGAGAAACAACCCAGGAAGGCACCCGCAAACAAGAAAAAGAAGACAACTCCTACTGAGCCTAACCCTCCTAACCGATCTATCCAGTAAGAAATCTATCTCTTGGCACCATGCCTTTTTTGATTCCAAAGCAATGTGTAGTACATAACTTGTCCACATATGTGATCTTTTAGGGTTCCAAGATCCCTAGTGATGAGAAGTCAGGCCAAACAGCAAGTGGCAGGTAGCCCAGGGGGGCGACTAGGAGTCGCATCCTCAATGTTGACCTCCAACCCAAGTGCCCGCACCGGGGAGCAAGAGGGGAGGGGCCCCGATGGAAGCAACAACCAGCTAGAAAATGTTTAGCAAGTTGTGTTTCTTTGTGTCATTTTGACCAACTTGTGCTTCTGTGTCATTTTGAGGCTCCATTGCTTTTGTGTGGTTCGTAAAACTTGGCAGTGTGGTAGTGCGCCAGTGTGACAACTTCTCTCAGCCACCTTAGCTTTTGGTTTGGTAGTGTGGCATATGAACTTGGTATTGTAATCTACAATGTGAACTTGGGATTGTAATCGGCATGTCAACTTGGAAAAATGTTAGTATTGTAATCGGCATTTTGAACCACTAAATGTTGGTATGAACTTGGTTCTATTGTCAATGTAAGCCTGTTGTTATTGCTCAGAATTTATTCATGGTATGTCTTCATTCTTTTCACAGGGAAACAGACATAACATAACTGCATTCCATTCACGGAATGACTTTATTCATTGAACAGGCATTACAAAGCAAAGTCCATGCTAACAACTCTCTCGCTCTCCAAAGCAAGTTCATGCTTGCTTATACAATACCATGCACAACCCAACAAAGCGTAGAAATCCTATAAGCGAGTGGCCCAAATCATCTTCCTAACAGCTCTACGCTCCGCACCTATCCTAAACAAAGCATCCCACCGACTAGCTACGACATTGTTCGGGTTCAACACGAAATCTCCAAAGCCTTCAACGCCGCCGTCGTGATCGCAAAGCATCTATCCCATCTCCAGCGCTCTGGCTTCCACATGAAGAAATTGCAAGTCTTTGTTACCCTATTTAGGTTTATGAAACAATGAGATGAACCCTAGATCCGATTTCAAATCAAAGAGCCAAAATGGACCAACAAAAGCAATGGCACACTCACCCAGTCATGATTCCGCAAGTGTAGAACTGCTTGTCTGGGTTGTTTCGGGGTCCTCGACGCGGCGCTCCACCACCGCCGCCGTGTGGCAAAAGGGCACCGCTGGCTGGCCATCTCTCGCTCCACGCGCGAACCATTCGACGACGGAGCGCCCGAGGTCGTCACCATCTTCTACAAGGCCTCTCCTGCCGCTCTCCCTGTCTACAACGCACGGCGGGGCGGGCAATGGAGTGGACGGCGGGGCGGCGGCCGGCAGCAGATGCGAGTGGGCAACGGACGGCGGGGCGGGATTGGGAGAAGGGAGAGAAGCCCTAGCGGCCACTGGTCCGGCCCGCCGCCTTAACCGGGTCCAACCGGACCAAAGGTTGGGCACGCACCCAAGCCTGGCTCAGGGGCACCCAATGTCCGAAATGAAGTTTTCTCTCTCCAAAACCGGATCAAAAGGGGGCGCGGTGTCTACTGCCCATATTTCCAAGAACTCCACTTTCCCCTGGCAAAAGTCAAAAAAATGAGTGTCCAATGGCAAAGAGCAAGCACTTTGCATGTCCCCCGGCAAATTTCCCTAAAATATATGTGTTCTAAGGAAAATCTATGCAACAAACTATATCCATTTTTAATAAGCATAAATTTATAAAGCAACAATACTAATATAGTAACACAAATAGCATTTGAAATATGAAACGCTGCACATAAGCTAAACATAATCTTACAAAAGTAAATGAAGTATAATTCACGTAACTCGGTTCTTTCGATTAACCAAGAGTAAGAATCAGATTTTCTTTAAGTTATTTCGGTTTCTCAATACCAGGAACCGAATTTTTTGGTTCCTATTTTTTCAGTTCAGTTCTTTGGTTTCTATTAATTTTGCCCATACTAGGCTTCCTCCATCAGTGTCAATACAGGGTATGTGTGGGGACTATGGAATTGAATAAGGAGTATTCAAAATAAGATGGCGTGTTCTAATTCCTCAGGTAACATTTTGGTACAAAATTATTGGTTATCTTCAGAGCTGGCAAAACTTGAAGGAGGCTAATGGAGGGTGGTTGGAAGAGAAAGATGGCGCTGATTACTGATACAGAGCTGATGGTTTGCGGGATTTTAACACAAGTCTGCATGCCGACTGTTAATCACGGGACTCTTATAAATAGCACTAGTGCTGAGCTGATTCCTTTTGGCATGAAGTTAGCACACACCGGCCAAGAAGGGCGATGTCTGTACGTATTCGGTTGCAGGCAGTTTTGAAGCACCACTGGTGTTCTCTAACAACGGCTAATAATCAAGCAATCAATATAAGCACAACACGATATCATAGCACCATAGTACCACACATCAACAAGATAATACGGCGATTGTGCATTGCTTACACAGAAGTCTCACAAACCGACCCGCTGACAACCTTCTTCTCCCACATACAGCAACAATTTAAATAGGACGTAACTGTTCGAACTACTAGCACTACTACTACTTTACTAAATTAAAATAGAAACGCCCACCACAATCGTACCCAAAAAAGAGTCGAATGGATCGATCTTGAAACATCACAAAATCCACCTGATTAACCTCCATATTCTGATAATGATCCATGCCGTTGCCTGGTGATGCCAGCCACCAATGAATGCACCAGCGCCCTTCATCAAGCACGACCGCCCGCACCGGGAGCGTTCTTGCCGTGGAGGAAGACGTCACTCAGGACGGAATTGGACTGCAGCGACGCCTTGAGAATCGCCAAACCCTGCTTCATCAAAACCAAGCCAGCAATGTTCGTTAATTTCACAGTTAATGCATGCGCATGAAAACCGATTGAGAAGGTAAATCTGGGATTTAGGAACATGTGAAAGATCCAGCGACCGATCGACGGACCTCGTTGTAGCCAAGCTGCACAGTCTTCTCCTGGAGGTCGCCGATGTCCCTCACGGCGAAGGTGTTGAGCAGGGTGATGCTGGAGATGGCGGACATGGGAGTGACGGTGAGGTTGTCCATCACAGTGTACGTCACGATGCCCTGCACGAACCCTTTCGCTCCACCGGTGGAGGCGTTCTGCGCCTGCTGCCCGGAGCTCGACGGGACAAAAGTGTGTTCAACCCGCATAACCCTGGCGGCAGGCAGGACACACCGTACCGCTCCCGTCCGTCACGTTTGTACATCCGTAGCTGCACTTAAAGTAGCTCTTTCTCTGCCCGGACGACGACGGCGCCGCCGGCAGACGGAGGAGGGCGCTGTTGGTGGTCGCTGCCGGCGAGAGCACGGTAGGGCAGAGGAGCGCGTCCTTGGCGGCGCCGGTCTGCACGTAGGTGGCGTCGAGCTTATCGACGCTGGCGTAGAGGTTGCCGACGCTGCCGACCATGGCCTCCTTCCCGACGAGCTTGACCGCAGTGGCGACGGGCAGGGCGAGGAGGGAGAAGAGGAAGTCGACGACTTCCTTGCTCGCCTCGGCGAACAGAACCCGCTGCGCCTTCCGGTCGATGAGGAGCTTCATGCTCAGTGCGGCGGTTGTTGTGGTTGCCATCTCGTAAGCGCTACGCAAGCTTTCTTGGTATGTTCTGGGCAAATGCTAGTGATATCGCCTCTCCCGGCTGTACTGTATAAATAGAAGGTCAGCGATTTTTTTTGAAGTTTAGAGCTCGGGGCTTCAAAAAACATCGCAGTAAAAACGTGCTGGGTGTAGTTGGGAGTTGGCATGCCCTTGGCAATTACTATACTCAGCATTGACCACAGATAGGCAAAGGTTTATTGGAGGGGTAATGCTGTGTTTGTCTTGGGCAGTGAGTGGTTTTACTGCCTCGATCGTCATTTTTTTTTTTTTTTACTTGGGGAATGAAGATGCACTGTTATAGCCTTCATGCAAAGGTTGGTCAACTTGCATGAGGTGGAGGCAACACGGGCATGCATAGGTTGGTCAACTTGCAATTTCTTGTACTATCTGAATGACCTGGATCTGCCTCGCCATCATGCGTGTAGATCCTGTGCAGTCGAGATTCAGAGCAAAGAGCACGCAGCACATGCAACTGAAGAACGACATTTTTGGACGATGAGATTTTTAAAAGACTGACCTGGATCAGGCTGATCCGTCGGATGGAGAGCCGAATTCGATTGTGCTGCTTTGTGGTAGCCATTCTCGACTTTCGACTCTGATGATTATCACTTCTGATTACATGTTTTTTCCCTTTTTTTGAAAGGACTTCCTGTAGGCCGTCTTTACATGTTTTTCCCATAGGGCTTTCTGTAGGCCGTTTTACTCTATGAACGGTTTTGCACGTAATTTATTTTCTCTCTTAGTGTTTCTTTTTTCATGTTGCATCAGATGAAAAACATTGATGAAAAGGTGGTTTTTAGTCGAAAAGATGTCAGGAGAAGAAGGGTTCAATAAAAGCAGCTGAACCGCAGAAAAAAGGATCAGGATGCTGAAACAAGCAGGTTCAGAAAAATAAGCGAAATTGCCAATGAGGAGAAAATGGAGCTGATAAAATCAAAGATTTTTATGCCAAGGAGGCCAGTAGCCCACTCCCAGTACTCTGTTCATGGATGCTGGCAGTAGACAATGGGGTGTTGTGGATGTTTTGAATCTTCTATCAGAAAAAAAAAATCAGAGAAACTGGTCTTCAAATCCAGTAAGAGATGCTGATGCAAGTAGATTGTGTAAATCAGGACCCAGCTACTAGTCAGAATCGCTCGCCTCGGCGAACAGCGCCGGCTGCGCCTTTCGGTGGATAGCACTCCAAGGTCACTGGAATGGAAATGTGCACGGCCGCACGCACGCGAAGCTCCACGGCAAATGCAAGGTCCACGCGATCGTGTGGGCTTGATTCCGCACCTTCGCACGCCGCACCGCCAAGGCAATCGATGACTACTAGTTGGACCTGATCAATAGGACCTTTCGATAGATGCCAGACGCCCAGACCAGATTGTTTAGATTCTATTTTTTTTTTCATTTTCTCTCTATCACATCTAGTATATGCATAGAGCATTAAATGTAAGAAAAAAAAATAACTAATTACACAGTTTAATTGTACATCATAAGACGAATTTTTTAAGTCTAGTTGATCCATGATTAGATAATATTTACCATATATAAAAAAAAAAGGTGCTACAGTTATAAAGTTAAAATTTTTTTTCACAATCTAAACGAAAGAATTTGCAGAAACAAACTGTATACAGCATCCGAGAAGAATTATTACCCTGATGAAAGACCGGCCAGCAGCAGTCTAGAGGGCTTCTGATGACCTACCACTCTACTAGTGAATTTAAGGTGTGCTAGATATACACTAGTACTCCGAAAAAAATGCAATTCAGTTTCACCTATTTATTTTTTGGAAAACATTAACATTCATGATGTAAAATAAGTGTATCTTTCTATTTAATGCCACAATTATTGATAATATAGTTTGACTAAAAGGCAAGGAGCATTGCATCTTTTTTTTTAACTTCAATTCTTCAATCAGTAATTCATTACCCCAATTTGGTGAATCACTTCTTTCGGTATTGCAACAGTGTTAATCCTCCAATTTTTGTAATCGTTCGCCTTGTTGTTTTGGACTCGTCAATAAGAGACTACTCAAGGAAGTCAAGCAATATTATTGTTCAGCTAATCATATAAACCAGCTCCTACGACAAGTATGATTGATTTACTCTGAGGAAAAAATACTGTTCAGCTGGCTGATAAGACAAATGAACCAAGCTAAACATTAGTTGGTAATTTGAATATATAAAGTTTTTGCCTGAATTTATTTCAGGTTTTCAGCTGATTTCAGCTTATTTGTTCTCTCACACAACCTGACAAAACCAGCCGAGCAAACAGAGCTTCAAGATGTTGCATTTTCATTTCATAATTATTTCATTTGTTCCATTTGTGCCGGACAATTCCGATCTTACGTGCGATGTGCTTTTCGGTCAAGAGTATGGTTTTGGTCACTTGCAGCTAAATGCAGAACCCTGTTATCTAGAAGCAGCACAATATCAGTAGACGGCCAAAAAATCTAAGTCTACATATACAAACCATTAACATAACCGCACGCATGAGAGGATAGTCACATATGATTAGATATTACACATACTAGCCATTTCTGTCACACATACTGACAGCAGCAAGCCAAAGGATGTTACAAAGTTTAGCGGCACGGCATGGCAACAGGAGACCCAAGCGATTAGTAACTGCTATACTGTTCTACTAAGCACTCCTACTAGTGACTACTAGTCTACTAGCAGATTACCAAGAGCTAACCAGATGATATCAGTTCAGTACAGCCCAAACCAAAAGGCTAGAACGGATAATGTCGCAAGTGGAAGCATCACAAAAGACCAACCAAAACTAACTTCGTTCATGCCAGGAGCCAGCCATAGTGCCACAGTCGCGCTTGGACGAGTAGTAGTGCCCTTCAAGAACGAGCACGAGTCGCACGACCACCCTAGGAGGCAGCCTTGCCGTGGATGAAGACATCAGTGAGCACCGTCTTGGACTGCAGTGAGGCCTTAAGGATCGCCAAGCCCTGCACCAAAATTCATCCAACCATGCAAGTTGAACGCTGATGTCAAAATAATCTAACAAAATTTGGCAGAAACATGATTGAAAGATGCAGTAAGGATGACCTCGTTGTAGCCCAGCTGCACGGTCTTCTCCTGCAGGTCGCCGAGGTCCCTCACGGCGAAGGTGTTGAGCAGGGTGATGCTGGAGATGGAGGACATGGGCGTCACCGTCAGGTCGTCCAGCACCGTGTACGTCACGATGCCCTGCACGAAGCCTTTCGCCGCGCTCTGCGCTGCCGCCACCTGGCCGGAGCCGCTGGCCCCCGCCGCCGGCAGATACTGCGCTGCCGTCGTCATGGAGCAGTGACATCGCGGGCACGCCCTGCCGTGCTCGTCCGTGACGTAGTCGCGGCAGCTGCTGTTGCCCCCGAAGCCACTGATGGGGCTGCCGAAGCCGCCACTGTTGGCGGGGTTGGAAGCGCATCTGTACAGCTTCTTTGTTGGCTGCACCGACGACGACGACGGATCCGGCAGCCGGAGGAGGGAGCTGTTGGTGGCCGCTGCCGGCGAGAGCACGGTCGGGCAGAGGAGCGCGTCCTGGCGGCGCCGGCCTGCACGTAGGTGGAGTCGAGCTTGTCGACGCTGGCGTAGAGGTTGCCGACGCAGCCGACCATGGCCTCCTTCCCGACCAGCTTCACCGCCGTGGCGACGGGCAGGGCCAGGAGGGAGAAGAGGAAGTCGACGACGTCCTTGCTTGTCTCGGCGAACAGCACCCGCTGGGCCTTCCGGTCGATGAGGAGCTTCATGCTCATCAGCGGCGAGGCAGTGGCCGTGGTTGTTGCCATCTCCTAATCGTAAGCGCTAAAGCTCGCTAGTTTTCTTGGTATGTTCTGGGTAAATAGAAGGGGCGTGAGAGCGAGATGGAGGAACACAAGATACTCGTAGGAATAGCAGACCTGAGTTTGTGCCTTCAATAATAAAAATACTCCCTCCGTCCCAGGTTTAACTGCCCTTCTGTGGTTCAAATTTTTTCCCAGATTTAATCGATCACATAGGCCTGAGCCTGAAACAGGTAGCGCTAGTTTTTTCTTATTTTATTTCCTCTTACGTGGACAAGCGATCGATGGTACAGAGTACTGTGTATTAAAAAAAAGGGAAAAGAAAACCCGATGGAGCTCTCCATTGCTCTGGTCCACTCGTTCGTGCATTCCAGAGGTTTCTAATCTGAATCTGTACACTGAGAACTGACCACAGCACAGACATCAGAGCTGCAGACCACAGTGCAGAGTAGGGGTATTTTCGTCATTTACTTGAAACATTGGTTCTCCCGCTGTTTACCAGAAGGGCAGTTAAGGCCTTGTTCGGATGGAGCTCAAAATTCCAACTTTTTCCACTCTCTCTCCATCACATCAATTTCTACCCATATATATGGACCATTAAATGTTAGTAAAAAAATAACTAATTACACAGTTTAGTTGTAAATCACGAGACGAATCTTTTGAGCCTAGTTGGGCCACGATTGGACAATATTTACCACAAACAAACGAAGTGCTACAGGACTTTCTAATCTCTCTCCTCTCATAAATTGTTTCCCACATGTAAATAGTATTAAATATAAATAAAAAAAATAACTAATTATATAGTTGGGTTGTAAATCACGAGACGAATCTTTTGAGCCTAGTTGGGCCACGATTGGACAATATTTACCAAATAAAAACGAAGTGCTACAGGATGGGGTTGGAATTTTTCCAACCCCATCCGAACAAGGCGTAAACCTGAGACGGAGGGAGTAAGGCTAGTCCCAAGTGGGAGTTTTATGGCACAGTTTCATATGCACCCGCATTTTGGAAACAAGTGCGAGTAAGAGTTTCATCCTCATGAAACTCTCTCTACTCCCATGAAACTTTTCAGCTCTTCTCTCTCTTAATAAATCTTTGTGCTACATCAGCCTATTTAATGCCCATGAAACTCCATGAAATCCCCCATTGAGATTAGCCCGGCTAATCTCAATGGGGGTTTCATGGAGTTTCATGGGCATTAAATAGGCCGATGTGGCACAAGATTTATTAAGAGAGAGACTGTGAAATTTTTGCATAGGAATTCGAGAGGGATATGCATATGCGCACCAATTATTGTAGTGCTGTCGAGCTCTCAAGCTGACGAGAGGCATGACACGTATCGAGTGGATGGGTAGGGTAAAATTTTTACCATGTCTCATCGAATCTTGTCACATATATATACAGATACTAAATATAGTCTAAAAAATAATTAATTATATAGATTACGATAATTTTATGAGATGAATCTTTTAAATATAATTAGTCAATGATTTGATAATGTACTGCTACAGTAAATATTTACTAATAACAGATTAATTATACTTAAAAAATTTTTTATGGTTTTTAATGAGTTCTATAATTTATTTTTTTATTAATATTTAAAACTCACCTTCTAATATCCCTCTAACATTCTGATATAATACGAGATAAAATTTTTTTCTACACCATACAAACACCTTCGGCTGAGGCCTCGGGCCATCTCGTGGTAGGCGTCGAGAGCCTTTTATAGCAGTAGTAGTAATGTACTAGGTCTTGGATATGAGCCTGATCTGTTCCATAGAGGATATCATTTTTAACTTTTAAATTTTATATTTGACCACCTATAATATTTATAATATTTATATAAATAATAAGATAAATTAACCAATACTGTATTCAAGTATCTTTATTGATAAAAGTCATAATAAAATATTTATATAAACAATTTAAATAAAACAAATAATTAAATAAGATGACACGAAATTTAAGATAACAAATTCAACAGGAGAGAGGGAGCACACTTTTCAGACTCTGATATGACAGGACAGCGGACGTCTTCACGTCAAAGTTTCCATCATGCTCACACGTCACAGCACAACATGACAGCTGTACAACAGAGCAAGCCCTTGCCGTAGGCTTGTACAGTACCGTGATGGAACAATTCAGTTAAGCTGTGTACAGTAATAATTACACCCCGAATATGATGCGCCGGATCAGAATATTGCAGAGCCAGTGCTTTGATGACTCTTTATAGCTGCTCGCTCCCCCCATGGAGTATGTCGTCCGAGAAGCGTGTTTATGAGGAGGACATGGTTTTTCAACGATAAAGTCTATGGGACAGATAGAGTATTAGGAGAGGATATGCATGGCAAGCGGCAAGAGATTTGCTCGAAGACCTGCCCAGAAGATTATGCTGATTCTTTTTTTACAGAAACAGGATGGATTGCTCTACTGGAAATTATCGAAAACAAGAATAGTGAACACGAGTTTTAATTGTAATAAGCGGTTGAAGATTAAAAAACAAAAAAAGATTAGCAAGATCTATGAAGTCAGCACAAGCACACGTATAGAATGATAGCTACTCCTCATCATAGGATGTTAAGTTTGAGTTTGACGTTGCCTCAAGCGTCGCCATGGTTTTGCAAATTGAATCTCTAGCCACTATTTTTAGGTTTGATAACAGTGAAATGTAAAGTAACAACGGAGATTTGTTTGTTCGTAAGTTCTAGTTGTGAGCTATGGCCCCGAGGATGGCAATAGTAGCTGGACATGGATGTGGAGCAAACCCCGTCTAAGAGCTTTGCCAAAATTTGGATCTTCCGATACTTCTCATCAGATCTGAGAATATTAAACGATAGAGCATGCAATGGAGATTCAGTTGCAATTTGTATTAGGCGATAGAGCATGCAATGGAGATTCATGCAATTTGTAAAGGTTCTAGGTGTGAGTTAGGTGCCGAGGACAGCTGCACATATGGGGCAGCTATAGTGGCTGTGGCAGTAGCGTGGCAAAAACGGTGAAAAAAAAAAAATGCTTGAAGCAGAGTTTGTTTTCAATTTTTTAAACAAAAATTATTGGAAACCGATGGTGATGAAGCTGTTTTTTTTATTTTCTAATATTTATTGAAAATATTATGAGAATAGATACAGGCAGGTGAACTGCATGTTAGTACTACCTTCGTCCTAAAAAGAATACAACTCTAACACAGGAACACGTTTTATAATCTTAAGTTTAACCAATTATAGATAAGATATTAATATTTATGATATCAAACTAATACCACTAGATTAATTATAAAATATATTTTTTTATAATCAATTTACTTGGAGCTATAAATATGAATATCATTTACTTAATTTAGTAAAACATAAGTTATTTTAATCGGCACGCAACCCGTAGTTATATATTTTTTTTAGGACGGAGGAAGTATTTATGATAACATTGATTTAGCTCCATGCACACAACCAATCTGCACAAAACAATATTTATGATAACATTGATTTAGCTCCATGCACACAACCAATCTGCACGAAACAATGACCCGTCAGTTAGCCTAGCTATTTGGTAGAAATTCTTATGCCCCATTGGACACATCTTCTCCAGCACCTTCATGAGTTTTTTGAAGCTTTATTGTGCTGAATCAAACATCTTCACATGCGAAAGCTCCTTTAAATGTGCTCTTACTACAAGGGATTGGTGTTTGATGAAACTAAAAATAGCTGCTCCACCAAAACGGGTATTTTTAAAACAGTTTGCTGAAACCAAAAATAGTTGCTTCTCCCAGACAGTTATTTTTGAAACAGCTTTACACGTAAAGCTCCATTAGATATGCTCCCATTACTAGGAATTGGTGTTTGATGAAACCAAAAGTAGCTGCTTCTCCTAGTTTGACTCACTCTGTGAGCCCCTGCCTACAATTCTATGAGAACATATTTTAACGATCTTTATATGTTAAACTGTTTTACAAAATAATTCATTAAAAAACTTTAGTTCTAACAGTAGAGTTGCTTGAAGTTGGTTGTGCCAAACGGGACCTTAAAAATGTATTTCCAAGAGTCCCTACCAAAGGTTCAATGATTAATATATTTCTCAAATTATAGAAAAAATAGAAAATAAAACATATTTCTAGGATTTTTTTTTCAAGAAACCAAATACCTGCCATATGCATGGGCCTTAATTAACTTTTTTGCAATTGATTTTATTATGATGAAAATTCATTCAAATAAATTGTCTCGTTATACGTGGATTTTCCACCATGGGACGTGGCACAATTAGAATGAGTTTTTTTTGCCATTTCAACATCCCATATCAACATCAAGGATTAAGATATACTCCCTGCATCTTTTTTAACTGTCGTTCTTATTTTCCAAGAAATCAAACGTATCTAATTTTGACTAAATATATGTAAGAAAATACTAACATTTAATATACATAATTAGTATCATAGATCATTAAATCTATTTTTACAATGATTTTATTTAATAAAGATATAATAGTGCCAATATTTTATATAAATTTAATTAAACTTAAAAAAGAAATTGATTGGAATTACGAATATCATAGCGACATAAAAAAAAAAAGAAATAGAGAAGGGCATAGAGGAAATACACAATCAAAACATATGATCTCGTAGAGTGATAGTATCATTATCACGTGAAGAGCAATTAGTGAAGAAAAGCCCCACGCAATACGACCATGAGGCAAATATTCGTTCACCACTTAGCTTGAAGCATCACTACCGGTACCAGGACAGGGACCTTTCCTAGGGCCGAGGAACACATCACTCAGGACGGTTTTGGACTGCAGCGAGGCCCTCAGAATCTCTAAACCCTGCAGCAATGCAAACGCATAAATTAAATCAAATAAGAGTAACTCGATCGATCTGCGTGTATATATAGCTGACCTCATTGTAGCCAAGCTGCACGGTCTTCTGCAGCAGCGCGGCGAGGTCGGTGACCTTGAAGGCGTTGAGCAGTGTGAAGCTGGAGATGGCGGACATGGGCATGACGCATGACCGTGTATGTGACGACGCCTCGAACGAACCCGGTGACGGCCATCTGCTGGCCGGCCGGCGGGAGGTACTGCGCGGCGGCCGTCATGTGGTTGCCGCAGGTCGGGCACGCCTTGCCGTACGCGTCGGTGATGTAGGTGCGGCAGCTGCTGTTGAAGATGCTGGTGCACCGGTACAGCAGGCTCCTGGCGGTGGCGGGATGCCCTGGCCCTGCGGCAGACGGCGGCGCCGGCAGAAGGCGGAGAAGGGAGGAGCTGTCCACCAGCGGCGGCGAGCAGAGCACGGCGGGGCGGAGCAGCGCGTCCTTGGAGGCACCCGGCTGGATGTAGGTGTAGTCGAGGCCCTCCACGCTGCCGTAGAGGCTGCCGACGCTGCCGGCCACGCCCTCCTTCCCCAGCAGCTTGACGGCGGCGCCGACGGGCAGGACGAGGAGGGAGAAGAGGAAGTCCACCACGTCCTTGCTCGCCTCCGCGAGCAGCAGCCGCTGCGCCTTCGTGTCGATGAGGAGCTTCATGCTCAGCGTCGTCGTCGTGTTGGTGGCTGCCATCGTGTAAACTTGATCGGAGCTCAGTACTGTGCAGGCTACTGTTATACCAGCTGCTTGCTAGCGCTCTTGTTTGTGGAGTGGAGTACAACAACCGCTGGCCGCCAGCTAGCTGCGACTAGCTAGCTCGACGGATAAGTGAGTGGCATGAGCAATGCAAGGGACCTCAGGGTTGCACGAATAAATACATGTGTACATTGCACTTGGGGGCCGGGATAGATAGACGTGTGTGTTTGTTCCAACAGAGAGCTAGCTAGCACAACTGCACAAGCTAGGATACATATAGATTTGGGGTGAGAATGGCGCAAGCATATGTAGACGGTGAGTGATCTGACTGATCAGATGACAAATGCCTTCTACTCCAACTCTAGTGTGGGCCGGAGTATCACTTGCTTTAGATGGTCGGTAGAGGGGATGCGGCATCGTCTCTGTATATAGAGGGTGTCCACTGCTCCACACCACCCTCTCGATCGGGCATAACAACGTATATAAAACTATAGGCTCCAGCCTTCTTCTTGAGTCATCAGCATCAAACCTCCTAGATAGCTACAATTCAGAAGTTTGGCTTGCGTGTATATATATTTTCACCAAATTATTAGGGAGAAATTAAACGTACAGGCTATGCATGGAGGATCAGCTAGATATTGCTGTACGTGAGCTTGCCGATGCCGAGTGAGTATGTAGCATGTGTTAGTCCGAGGGATTAGGACATTTGTGGATGTTATTATCCATATGTAGAGCTAGCTATCCCCATCTTAGACTATAGATGAGATCATATCGTTCCTCATAGTACGGTCCATAGTCACTAGATCGAGAAAAATAAGGTTGTTGATAGATCAACCAATTGCCATTATTATAAAATTCAGTACCGGAATCGTGGCCTTTGGCGAGTGCCACCATCTTTGCCGAGAGCTATTTATGGGTACTCGACAATGGTCCTCTTTTGCCAAGTGCAATGTTCGGTAAAATAAGACGCTTGGTAAAGGGGCCTTTGTCAAGCTAGCTAGAACATGTTGAATTTTTTTGAAATTTTTATTGCTATTTAAATACTAAAAAAATTTAGCATGTTCAATAGTATTTAGTATTCAAATGGCAATAAAAAATTTCAAATGACAATAAAAAATTTCAAAAAAAATCATAATATTTAGAATGTTCAAACTTATATATTCTATTGATATTTTGAGATTTTTTATTGCCATTTAATTACCCTAAAAATTCATAGAACATATGATTTGACTATTTTTGAAATATAGTAATTCAAATTTTATTTTAAAAAATTTAGCATGTTATATACCATTATCATTCTTATTATTTACTCTACCAACCTACAAAATATCAAAATTTTTAGAGCTCTTTAGGTACCCCTTCTTTACTTCTTAATTTAGGTTTCTAAAAGAATTTAGAAAAAAGTATCAAAAGTTATTATTTACGGGTCTGTGGTGTACCACTTTATAAGTTTAGGGGCCATAAATGTATTTTCAAAGTTTAAGAACTTGTGATGTATCACTTAACAAGTTTAGGGGCCCAAAAATACACTTTCAAAGTTTAGGGCCTATATGACACACGCTTACAAATTCAAGGGTCCCCAGTACATTTAACTCTTTAAAAAATTATTAAAAACACATATTTAATCCGTCTATTATATTGATTGAGATTGTTCGTGCTCATATTTGTCTTTGACAGTATTCATTATTATTCCTGAGTTAGTTTGCCTCACACTTCACAGGAAAAGAAAGTAGAATATGATGCATAATGATAATAAGTCCTATATATATATAGGTATCCATAGTTTCTACTACAGCTACTACTTCACTGATTGATAACAGCCGAACTAAATCGACGTTATCTGTTGCACGGCGGAGTTTTTGCGGCATGACATACACGTTGGTTTCGCTAATCTACAAGCCGTTGCGAATTATCTGTTCAAAATTTAGGTAAACTGCTACGGAAAGAGATCGAAGCGCTAGCTATTTGTACAGATACTTCGGGGTACAAAAATGGTCAGACAATTTTGCTGTGACGGCACGGAACGTACACATTCGTGACGGTATAGAACGGAGTTTTTGTTTGCTTGCATCGGTGAAACTCGATCAGGGCCCCCAAGTAGTCAAGTGGGAACACGCGCATGACGTCTGCCGTTGAATGTTCAGCTGAACTTATTGAACCGTGCTTTGGCTGCTGCAGCTTCTCTGTGCTTTCATGAAAGTACTATAGCAACACCCAGCAGTAGCAGCTTATAAGTGCAGCCGAATATCACTCGCAGAACCATACCGTGTGGTCCGTGGGCACCTGGGCGGCTCGTGGGCTTGGCCGACTGGGCGGATCGCCTCCATGGGCCGCCTCGCCGTCAGTCGGTCGCCGCTCAATCATGTGGGGCCTGCTGGCCATTATATCATCGAATAAAGATTTTTTAAAAAAAATACACTTCAAAACAATTTTTTAATTCGATATCAAAATATGATCACTTTCAATTATATATTTGTTGCTAACCAAGTATGAAGAGTGAGACTGATTATAATGCGCACAAAACATAGAAGAAGAGTGAAAAGATATAGAAAGGTGAAGAGTGGAAAGATTAGAAAGCAATTTTTATTGAAATGGCTTTCTAAATGATGACTTAAGAGAGTTTTACAAAGATTATTGGAGATGCTGTGAAGGCTGATGATGCGGGGACCATGATGCTCGCTGCTACGACCACAAGTCTTGGTGGACTAAGGCTGTTTTACACCTAAAAAATATTTTATTTCTAGCAACTATAATAGTCTCTTTATATATATCCTACTACTGTATTGATATAGAATGGAGATTTTCTTAGGAAAAAAACTTAAAAGAAATTCATTAATTAGATCTCTAAATATAGGCATCTTTTTTTTTCTCACTAGGTAGAGATAGAGAGCAGTGTTAATTCTAAAGTTTCTAAAGTGGAAAGAAGATTTGAAATATTGAGGGGTAGATAGTGATTTTTATTCAAATGACTTAAATTTAAGAAAGACTTTTGAATTAGTTGAACTTGGATCTTTGGTTTTATTAAAAAAACTTGTCTTGTTTGGACCACCCAATTCGAAAACCAAGTTTTCACAAAACTAGAAATACGTGCACCAATAAAAATAACTGTTGAGGTGACCAAGATCTAGTTTGCTCGAGTGGAGCACCCATGACCTGTGTTCGAGTTCTACTCGATGAAGGTTTTTGCACTAGAGTTTTTCCCGTTTTCCTTGCAGCATCAAGCGTGGATACTCCACAATAGACAAAGGTATCATGCTTGTGGTGCTTGGAGTTTGATGGTCTTCAAGTACCTAGATATAGATGTTGGTCTAACTTGCGCAGAGCATATGTGCTGGTATGAGTTTGTGCTTAAGTTCAGATACTATTGCATCAAAGTATTGAGGCTAAAAACAACCCTTGACCATTTTTTAATCATACAGACAACAACAATTTGGATGGATTTATGATGATGTTGTCCAACCCTGCCTATGATTTAAGCACATTTACCCTTAAAGTACTATTCTTGCAGCCTATAGGCAAAAGTTCACATAATATGCGATACACAATGTTGCTATCCGAGTAAACTAGAAAAAAAGTTGTTATCCATATTTTAAAAGTATGCACATAGCTATGACCTATATCATGTTTGATGTTTTACAACCAAACTATTTAATTCAAATGGATGATAATACTTGATCCATATGGTTCAAAACAACATAAAGCCATAGCAGTCAAAAAGAACTCATAGATAACCAACCTTATCACATATTTCAAAGTTATACACACAGCTATGACCTCTGCCATGTTTGATGTTTTACAGGAAAATTCTTCAACTACAGTGGATGATAATATTTGATCCGTGTTGCTCCAAACAGCAAAACAAACCATAGCTATTCCATCTTTCTCAGTACCTTTGTCAGCACTATTGTAAGTCTAGCAATACTTTAGTAAGTCTTGTGGGACATCACATTCTACCCCACTATTGTAAGTCTAGCAATACTTTAGTAAGTCTTGTGGGACATCACATTCTACCCCAAAAACATTAGACCCATCAACACTCTATAAACATTAGACCCATCAATGCCACAGTGTGATGAAATAGAAATATGGTTTTTGATACCCCAAGATGTCTCTACCATTGATGTCGACTCGAGTGCAAGGATAATATATGGATTTCCTTATGCAACTCAGTTCCTTGTTTATCAGACATTGTGTATGGTGAAACTAAACCTTTAGCCACGAACATAGATTAAATCTTGTCACGATAGAATTTTAAAACCTACGAACATAGATCAATCTTCTCATCATAGGACTTCAACACCTTTTTCTTGTCTTTATAGCGCTTGCAAGCTTCCAAATCAAGTTTCAAGGAGGCTAATATATCCTTTGCATTAATACTTTGGATAGTGTCCCAATCTTTTCTACAACAGGCTCAACACGGTAATAATACACAAAGATTTATCCCTAACAGCCCAAATCTTATCAAACTTTATTGCAGGGGTGGTGGGACGGTATTAAATAGTCAGCTTTGTAACACCTACAATCAAATAAAATACTCAAACAATTAAATTAAGGGGAAAAGAATCATACACTACACATTAAGATTCATGTACACGTACACTTATTGTCATACTAAATATGCGATGGCTACTTTCATAAATTATAACTCACCTGGTGATCATACATATGGAATGAACACTAAGTCTATATATGTATTTATAATTTTATGGTGGCAACCTTCTACACTTTTCTATTTGGGAATATATCTCATGTTTATTTATCCCTAGATATTTCTCTTGATATAAAATATCTAGATCTAGAGTATTCCATGTAGAATTTTATTTATGTTTATCTATTTTCTAAATATTTCTTACGCAAAATATCTAGATATAGAATAATCTATTGTCTAAAGTATGATAATTATGTTTTATATGCATACTCGCCATTTATCTGGAAAGTTTCTCACGTAGAAGTTTCCTATTCCATAGGAAGGCAAATGGGTCATAGTCCTTACCATTTTTCTACTACGAAAATATTTCTTTCCTCTTAATAAAATATTGCCTTTTCTACTCTAGAAGTTGTTTCTAACCCCCTCTCCCCCCAAAAATGGGATCTGCTATATTTCAAACACCTAAAATCTAACTTATTTTCAGGCAATAGCTAGCAGCCACTAGATTGACATCCAACAGCTATAATCTATTTTGTATTGATGCAGCACAGTTTGAAGAGTAACGCTTGCACATCCGCCTGAACATAGGAAATGTGCCAAAAAATATTTTACTACAAAGGGGTAAGCAAAAAAAATGTTCTACTTGTAGAAAAAAAACATTTGTTCGACAAAAAAAGACAACTAATGTCATGTAAGAGAGAGGCAACATCTCTAATTTATTAATTATGCATAATTGTTATTTATACGGTGCTTTTTTCGAATGTATAATTGTTTTGATGATCAAACTATTTCTATTCTGACCCTATCATGTTAAGTCTTCTTTTTGATTGAGCCAAAAATCTAAAGGCGCATAAGAAGTTTTCTGGGCCACGCCTAGGCCCATATATATCCGCCTCTGCTCATAATGATGTCGGTCTTTTTAATTGGTATATCTTTGTTTTTTGTTAGAGATTTTCTATAGACGTAAGGCCACTACGTCAAGTAGGTATATAAAGAGTTTCTGAGTCTTTTTAATGCTTGTGATGATGCTCTGTGTTGAAATCTTAGCTAAAAAATGATAGTAATATATATTTTATTACAGGCAAGTTATGTGTAAATATGCAATATCTTAACTCTTATAAATCCAAACTCAATTAGTTATTTTTTTCAATATGCAAGCTATTCATCTCATTAGCCTAGTATTTATAGTCAACTAACATTTGTAATTATGATCAAGAAACATCATACATTTGTTGTCCACGTCAATGTGCGATTTTCCGAGTCTTTGGTAATGCTTGTGTTGATGTTCTGCATTGAAAATATAAGGGGGCAAGTTATGTGTAAATATGCGATACAATATATCAGGATCCACACGAAAGACGCCATCAGTTATATCCAGAATTTGTTTACCTCTCAAGAACTACTAGTTCATTGAATATTTATAACTTCTGTTCAAAATGCCACAATGTAAGTACTCATGAGCCTCAGGAGCCTCTGATATGATTGGATCGTTCCACGAAGACCCTTTGGCATTGTTGGTTGAACTTGAGCCTCCTCTGACAAACTGAGCCTCGGATAAACCGGATGGGGGCCTCGACGGTGGTAACAGTCAAACGTGGTGACCAGGCCAGCTTCTGGCATTTTGAATTTCAAAAAAAAAAAATCTGGTTTTACAACGAACTAGCTACAGCATGGGATAGGCATCCATCCTACATTCCTGTACATCGGTCAAGGTTTTGATTTTTGAACATACGTATATACTCCGACAGCCAGACGCAGTACCCTTGCTGCTGCCCCCTCCTCCTTCCCGGCCTTCCCTCAACGGCAGAGCCTTTTACCTGTAAGCCATTATAAAATATGCACCCGACCCTCATGCCCTTCAAAAGGTTGATCCGACCTGTGTACCCAGCTCCATCTTTGTTTTTGCCTCCATGCCATTCCGTTCATTTTCACTGGTAACGGTGTTAAATTGTAGTGTGAAAAGTCTAAAATACCCTCTGAGATTTATCTTCTCATTTTCTTTCTTTTAATCCTTTTGGTGGGACCCACAAGTTATTTTTCTAGAAAAGGAAGGAGAGCACCGGTTGTCCTTGTCCCGTCCGTTGACTCTTATCCACACACACGCACGGAGCATTATAGGCTTCTGTCCACACACACGCACGCAGGAGCCAGGAGCCAGCATGGTCGGCGACGAGCAGCTGCTGCTCCGGTGACGAGCAACCGCGTTCTTTCGCAGAGCGGAGCAAGCTGCAACAGGCAGCGATGGCCACGGGGAAGGAGACCAAGCCAGGCGTTGCCAGGGGCCAGGAGGAAGCGCCTCGGCCTCCATCCAAGCGGCACGCGGCAAGCTCGGGGCCATGTTGAGGGCGCACGGGCGAAGCTTTGCCCGGCCACCGGGATGGCGTGCGGCGGGCGAACTCCGCCGCTGGGCCACCGAGATGGGCAAGGGTCGAGCTCCGCCGCGGCCACCATGATGGCGAGCTCCCTTTGGCCCCCACGATGGTGTGACGGGCGCGCGGGCGCACGCCGGCAAGTCGGTGATCCACAACGAGCTGCGCGCAGCTCACAGTGTTCCCGCAGTGGTGCGCGCTGAACCACAGCACCCGCGCGGTCACGCCGCCTCGACGCTGTGTTCATGGCGCCGGGCGCTCCCGGTGCCGTCGCAATATCGCTGTTGCTCCATGCCGACGCCCGAGTTGTCCCCGGCATCCGCGTCCGCCATCACCTTCAACGGCTTCACCCAGTGCAGAACCCACCGCCGTGCGTTCGCACCACGGCGCGCTCTTGCTCCCGTCGCTCTGCGTGGAGGCTGCGCACAAGGCCGTCTTCTTCTTCTACACCGTCGAGGTGGAGCCGCCCGCGGCGGTGGCGGCGGTATTCCCCTCGCCACCACGCCGCCCGCTGCCGTGGTCGCTTTCGTCGGCGTCCCCTCAGTCTCGCAACCTGGCGTGCCGATCCCACCACCGGGCCTCGCAACCTCGCGCCGGGCGGGAGGCCATGGCGGCGCGGCCGGGAATGCACGCGGAGGCGAGGTCGTGGGCGCATGCCGGGCCGGGAGCAGCGCGCCGGCCGCTATGGTACGACCGCGCCCGAGCCACGGCGAATCGCGCAACATCAGTATCCGGACCCCGAGGATGAAGCTTGGAGAGGACAAGGACGGGACGAGGAAGCGTGGGGCCGCGGCCGACGAGGAAGCGTGGAGCGACGACCGACGCAGACGACGAGCCGAGGAGTTACAATGAAGCGCCCGCCGCCGCCGCCGCGGCCAAGACGCCCGTAGAGCGACGAAGCGCCCAGCTCGCCACCATCATGGGCTTAGGAGCCGTGGGCGAAGCGCCACGCCCGCCACCATGGACGCAAGGCCGAGGAGCCACGGGCGAAGCGCCCGCCCCCCAAGATAGCGAGCGCCACCCCGACGCCGAGCGAGGAGGAGGCGTGGAGATGGAGGAGCAGCGGCCAAGTGAGGAGGAAGAGAGACAGGGGTGGAGGCGGCCGCGGTCGGGTGGAGGTGGAGAAGCCGGTGAGGAGATGTGAGAAGGGGTGAAAGTGGGGCCCACATGCCATTGTGTTTTGATCTGAGGGTATTTTAGACTTTTTTCATGGCAATTTGACACCGTGAGAGGCTGAAGTGGACGGAATGGCATAGAGGCAAAAATAAAGATGGAGTTGGGCACACAGGTCAGAGCGAACTTTTCAAGGGCACGAGGGTCGGGTGCATCTTTCGTAATGGCATACTGGTAAAAGGCTCTCAACGGCAACCCCATCCCGACGACAACGACGATGGCGACCGAGGCCACCACCACGGCCACGACGGCCGCCGCGGCGGCGGCACGCGTCCGTACGGTCCGGCTCTTCGTGGACGACTCCACAGAGCGCGTGGTGTTCGCGGAGGCCGGCGAGGACGCCGTCGCCTTCATCCTCTCCGTCCTCGCCGGCCCCCGCGCCGCCGTCGAGGAGCTGCTCCGGGAGGATCCCGCCTTCGCCGCGGCCGGCTGCTACGCCAGTCTCTCCGCCTTTGAGGCCCTCCTGCCGCGGGGCGCCGCCGCCACTTCCGCCATCGCGCCGACGCCGCGGGCCGCCGCGGGCAAGGGCAGGGGCAGGGGCATCATGGCGTGGCGCCTCTTCCGCTGCGACCACCTCGGGTGCCGCTGCAGCGACGTCGCGTCGCGGACGCCCGGCTCCGCGTGCCCCTGCGCGCCCTGCGCCGCCGCCGCCGGGGAAGGAGTGGGGAGACGCGACACGTAGCTCCACTTCCTCGAGGCCTCCTTCTACCGCCGCCCCGACGGGTCCGCCGTCACCGCGGGCCGCGGCGCCGGGCGGAGCGGGAACACCTTCTACCGCTGCCCCGCGCGCGACGCCGGGCGCGGCCGCGACTTCCTCCAGTGCCGCTACCGCGTCACGGACGAGCGCGGGGTCCGGTGCCCGCTCTGCCACGGCCTCACCTCCGTGGAGGTCAAGTGCGCTAAGGGCGACGGTGGCGGCGAGCCGCCGGCCGGGTCCGGGTCCTCATGCCGCTACGCCATCCTCGACGACCTCACCGTGGCCGTCGACAGCACCGGCGACCTCGGCGTCGCCGCGCTGCTCTCCGCCGCCGGCGTCGCGGCCAACCCAGCCGCATTGCGCGCGGTGGACGTGGCCTTCGGGTACAAGGAGGTGCGGTGCGCCGTGCGCGCGGTCTCTCGGTCGCTTCCCTTTTGTGAGCATGCTTTGCCGTCTTGGTGTGGTGATGAATCGAAGCTTATCGTCTTCTTACTACTGTGCTGGGTGTCGATCACTTGTCAGGGTCTGGGCAAGATCTGGGCTTCGCTGCACTCCAAGACCGTCCTAACCGACGTCTTCCGCTCCGCCGTCGTCGCTGGGGCTGGGGCCGCCCCGCGCCGCCGCCGCCTTCGCCGATGATCGCCAGCGTAGTTTCTCATCTCTTAGCGCAGGCTTTTGGTAGGTGCGCTTAGCCACAGACACAGTGTATTGTGTTGTGTTGCTTGGCAGCAGCTGAATCTACAATTAGGAGTACCCGAGTAGAATCTGTTGGGAATTTATGAACTTATTAGCATTTGATGTTCTGGTTGCTGTGGTTCTGGCTAGGTAGTATTAATTGTGAACTCTAAACCGAGTTATCATGGTTGCAACAAGCTAATCTAGCATATCCTTTCCAAATCGTGTGCGGAAGAGGAGAAAGAACTAGTAGCTGTCCGTAATGGCGCACGCTTGTGGATCCGTGGGCGTGGGACTAATCTTTCTTCCACTTATGTTTCTTAACTTTGGTTGAGGGACGATGTCAATGGATCATTGGATCATGTGCGGCAACGGCTTAGCACGTAAAGCAGGTAAAGAACAGCTAGCGAGTCTTCCAGTCAGCTCTTTGTTTCCGGGTCTTTTTGAATGCTTCTGTTGATGTGATCTCTGTGTTGAAATCTTAGATCTAAATTGCATGATTTAGAAACAGTAATATGCATTAAATTACGGGCAAGTTATGTGTAAATATGCTATATATTGGTGAAATCTTTAAGGAAGACACCACTCAGTTTTATCCAGAAGTTGTTACCTTTCAAGGACTATTCATTGAATATTTTTGTAGCTTCTGTTCAAATTTGCCACAATGTAACCAGACATTTGAAACGGCTCCTTATTGAAGTTGTGACGTAGCTAACATGGAAAGTACCGTCATAATTGCACAACCTAGTACGATTTATTAAAGTTGCTACTAAGCGTAATTTGACCCTGAGCTGATATCAATCTGCTGCTTACTGGGTATTCCGATCTGAACTGGCATATAGGAGTATGATGTACTAGCTATAAACTTTGCCCATATTTAGATCCTTAATATACTTTATGTACAGACATATTCTTCAATTTCAAATTAGTTTGCCCATTTCTTCTATTTTTCTTTAGAGGACGGTAAAAGCTTTGCCGTAATTTTATTAAATAAATGAATAAAAGAAAAAAGAACTGCACATGATTTTTTAACAAATCGTGGCGAAACAGGCTTTGCCGCAGCAGACCTTCCTCTCCTGAAACTACGATTGAGGCGCAGACCACAAAGTCAACAAAAGAGCCGAATACTACTACTCTACTACTGTAAGTTCTACTCCTCGTTTCCTGGTTGCCAAGCAAAATGATACTGCATAACGTCATTCTTCCATAGAGCATCAACTTCCATTGGATATCTCATTGCCAAAAAAAAAAAAACTTCCATTGGATCCCTAATCGTTCAAACTTCAGATAAGAGAACTGATACTACTCTAAATTTATCAAGTGTAACGTAAATGATTTCAGCTCCTATGAAATTACGAAAGCTTGTTCCTCAAATATATAAATTCATATAGTTTAACACCTTCAAGGCAGAAATTATTTTTCAACTATTACACGAACTGTCACCTTAATATCTCAGATATATATAAGTAGTTGTGTTGCCTAAAAGAAGTAATAAAGAACCAACAAAAAATATATCCTAGCCTACACAGGCTGGGATGCGGCAACGCCGCATCAATTTTTCTAGTGCTTCCTATGATCCCTGTGTCGGCCAACATGAGGCCTTGAATGGTTGTTGAGAGAAAAAGTCTACTTTTTGCTCTCTCAACTTTCATGAAAGTATATTTTTCCTTCTTAAACCCTAAAATCGAATAAACAATCTCCATCAACTTTTTTAAACCATACGTTTTTCCTCTCTGGAGTAGTTTTGATAGTCGTTTTGCTCTTTGTGGACGGTGGTTTTGTCTTTTTCTTTTTATTTATTTATTTGAACTTTTAAAAAACCATAATAAATCACAAAAAAATTATAAAATACAAAATCTAATTTGGTTGAACTTCATATGAGTACATCTACACAATAAATATATAATATGGTATGCTTTAATATAAAATTTTTGCTAGTCTTTTTTTTTTTTTATTTATTTTAGCCAAATCTTTAAAAAAAATCATAGTAAATTATAGAAAAATCAAAAGTGGAAAATCTAATTTTTTAGACTCCACATGAGTAGATCTACAAATAAACATATAATATGGTATATTTTAATATAAAATTTTTTTTTGTAGCTTTTGATCTGTGCTTTTCTATAATTAATTAAAATAATTCATAAATATAGCTTCTATAACTATTTTGTTGCACTAAAGCATATCATATTATATATTCAATGTGTAGATCTACTCATGTGGAGACAACAAAATTAAATTTTTTATTTTATGATTTTTATGATTTACTATGATTTTTTAAAGATTCAAATTGAAATAAATAAAAAAGAAAAAGACTAGCAAAAACTTTAAACTAAAGTATAACATATTTACTGTGTAGTTCTACTCATGTGGAGTTAAAAAAATTAGATTTTCTATTTTCTATTTTTTTTTATTATTTACTATAATTTTTTAAAAAATCAGTCGAAATAAATAAAAAAAAGATAAAACCACCGTTAATGTAGCAAAACCACCATCAAAACCATTTTAAGGAAGAACAGTGCATGGTTTGAAAATTTGAGAGAGATTATTTATCTGATTTTGTTGTTCATTGAAGAAAAGTAGGCCTTCATAAAAATTAAGTGGGTAAAAGTAGACTTTTTTTCCGTTCACTAGTGAGGCTGGCAGGTGTCCAGTAACTTTCAGGTGACCCCTCCGCCTCGATCTCGTCGGATTTTCCCAGCTGATTTCTTGATTGAGCGGCCTGTATGCGCGTGTCTTTGGACGATTCGTGCTTCCGGCGGGCCGCTTGTGATGCGATCCATTAGTTTTTGGTGATTATTGTGGAGTGCTATGCGTACGCGGATCTTGCTCTTCCTCTAGCTGTCTAGTGTGTTTCGTTCGAGATTCCTTGCTCAGCTATGTCCGTTCTATAGCTATCCGCATGCTGGCTACGAATTTGATGCTTCGATGTTGCAGTGTCCGCAGCTATGGAGCACCATAAAATCCAGCAAGCCGTGGGGCATCCGGGGGACCATGAAGAGGAGGAGGAGGAGGATGGCATGAGAGCGGAAGCGGCATTCGAGGGGGTGCACAGTCACAACACGTTCAGGTACAAGCACAAGAAGAGGTCCAAGGTGTGGAAGGAGTACAAGCCCGTCTTCCTGAACGGGAAGGTTCAGTTTGCAGAGTGCCTATACTGCCGCATCCGCTTGAGCTGCAAGGACTCCAACGGAACGAGCCATCTCTGGCGGCACCAGAAGATCTGTCCAGGCAAGGAGGGTATGCTTCGCTTTGCCTATTCAGGATTCGTGCATTAGTTCCTAGATGATTCTTGACGTTCTCCTGAGTGACTTTGAGTCTATTATAGGGTGTTTGGTTTGAGGAATGAGTTAATCTATCATCTCCTCACTCCTCACTCCTCACTTTTTTTGTTTTGAATTGTGGAATGGGATGGGTTGGTTCGTCATCACCTCAAACCTCATTGCTCACAAGCTAATAATTAGTATAGTTATGGACTATGGAGTCATTCCACCAAATTTGAGGAATGGACTCAAGATCCACCATCTCATCTAGTATGGTTTGATTCCTCAAACCAAACACCAGTAGTGTTGTGCTTGTTTCAGTTAGCATGGTGTAGGTTTAAGATGTACTAGATTTAGATGCATAGATATTTCTTGAAACAATTTATTTGTCGCATGCATGTAACCATCCAGATTCTTTATGCAGTTTTGGTGAATCAGAGTGAACCAGTTACACCAAGTGATCCGGTGAATCAGATTATTTCAGAGACACTTGACGAGATGAACTCAGTAATTCCCAACAGATTCAAGTCCAAGGTGGGCTACAGTAATCAGAACGGAACGCTTTACCCTTCTAGTGTTCCTAATTTGAAGTCCATTGGGCAAGATGAGCTCTCACCTGCCTTGGCAAATGGGAAGGTTCTGATAGCAGAATACTCCAGCAAACACCTCGGGTCTAGTAGCTCTGCTGACGCTTCTCTTATTGTCCAGCCCAGTCAAGTGGTGCCGGCATATCAACCTCTGCCATCACAAGATTTTCCAAGCCTGAAGAAACAGAGAACCTCATATACGACCACAACTAGTGACATAAGGAAGGTTGACCAAGGAACAGCTTGTCAAGAGCTAGCCAGAATGATAGTTTCGCATGGTTATCCTTTATCAATTGTAGAGCATGAAGAGATGGGAAGATTTCTGGTTCATGCAGATGCAGTCTCACACAATGATATGGAAGGGCATTGCTATGCTCTATTTAAGAAGGAGAAGGCAAAACTTAAGGATCAACTGTCTCTTTCCTCCCGGCGTGTCTCTCTGTCAGCAAGCATCTGGACTCCTGATGGAACCGAACCAATAGTAAAATACCTTTGTCTGACTGCGCATTTTATTGATAAAAACTGGAAAGTTCACCGAATGATAGTCAAGTTTGGCATGTTTCGGTCCTCACCTACTGATGTGGAAAGGATGATACATTATAAGGAGGCTTGTGTGCCAGAGTCTGAATGTGGAGCATATAATGTCATGTGGGATGCCATTAGAGATTGGAATCTTGATCAGAAGCTTTTGAGCTTGACTTCTGTTGGTGAGGTTAGGAATGATATAAGTTCATCAAAGCTGAAGGAAACACTTGTAGTGAAAAAGTGCCTTCCTATCAAAGGCAAGCTATATGACGTTGCTTGTGTGGATGATGTCCTTAACACTATTGTTTCCAAAGTGCAACAAAATATCATTCACCTTGTCGGTGACATGGTAACAGAGTTTTTGTTGCACATACATCATCATCATTTAATCAACAACAGCTTATGGAAGTCATTTCACAAATGAGTTTGAAGTGTCCACAAGAAGATGCTAAGTGGTGGCACAAATTTTATTTTCGGCTTGAAGTTTTTTTGCATTTCAACAAGTCATTTCCTTCTGAAGCGGTGTCTCCAGACGATATTATAGTTGCAAAGTCTGTTTGCAAGATTTTGAGGACGTTTTATCGTGTTATTAAAGTCATTTCTTCCTTGAATTCTCCGACAGCAAATATGTACTTCAATGAGATGTGGAAAGTGAGAACAGTCTTGCAAGAAGAAGCATCAAGTGAGCATGCAAAAATCACTGTGATGGTTACAGGGATGCAGGAAACATTCAATGCGTACTGGCAAAATTCATACTTGTGGTTATGCATACCTGTTATTCTAGACCCTAGATTCAAGTTCAGTTTCATTGAGTTCCGTCTGAAACAAGCTTTTGGATTAACATCAGAAAGCTACTTATCTGACATAAGCAAAACACTCCAGGAACTCTTCAATGAATACTGCAGTTCAGTGGATCAGCCGAATGGGCGTGTGCCAAAAAGCGAAGCTTTTGATATAGACTATAGTGACCCATTTGAAGATTGGGAGCAGCACCTCAATGAGCAAGCGAGCAGGCAGAAATCCACGGAACTTGACAGCTAACTTGAGGATGGTTTGGTTCCAAGGAAGGATGATTTTGATATTCTGAACTGGTGGATGTGTCACGCCACAAAGTACCCGACACTTGCGGCTATCGTGCAGGACATCCTGGCTATGCCAGCATCTGCTGTTCAATCCGAAGCAGCATTCACAAGCAGCGGACCAGTAATTCCAAAGCACTACAGCACGCTAAGCATCAAGACCATTGAGGCACTTGTTTGCACTCGAGATTGGATAAGATAAAGTGGTAAGATCATAGTGTACTTTGTTTAATCCTAGATTCCTAGTATCCATACGACTCTGGAACTTCTATTCCTTACATCTTTGCCTATGAACAGAAAACTTCCACCCCAAATTGTGCACCCTTCCTTGCTGGAGTGAACTCTGAACAACCAATGACGGGATGCAGTTTTTGTTCAGGTGATGGTCCCAACCAGTGGGATCCAGTATTCCAGTCCCCTGCCAGGATTGGGTGGTGAATGAGAGGTTTGTAGGTGCATAGCTGACTTGTTAGGTTCCATGTGCATATAACCAGCCCATGACATTTGCTCGATGTAGTCAGATTCGGATTGGAATGACTGTTTTGTGTGAGGGTTCTATCCGTGGCCCAAAACCGAGCTAGGCTAATGTAATGTTGAAGGCATGCATGCTTTATTGCTGAACTTGAACCCCTCTGGAGTAGCAATCCTAGTGGCTAAACCAGTTCATTGCAATGGGCTCGCGGCTGAAAGAATACTGGTAGCAAAGCGCGCTCCTGCGCGCTGAGCGGTGTATTAGAAAGGTACTTTTTTTTTGGAATGGCAAAAAATAATATGTGATTAATGCTTATCATATCCCCAGCCAGGCACAAGAAAGGCTGCCTCTTCATCAGTCCAGAAGTGATAATGAAGCATGTATACAGCAACAGGAAATAATAGTTCAAATTCCAAGTAGGCACCGCAAAGAATTTTAAATAGGCACTGCAGATACGATACATGGAAAATACAGTGTAATGTCACAAATTAAATGGATAATCAAGGATCTTGGATCATGGTGAAAGGCGGGCCATAAGTGCTGAAGAAGCATTTGCTGTATTACTTTCGTCGACGAAATTGGTAGTTGAGTCGATAAGCAGTGTGATGATATCAATGTTTTCCTGCAAGATGACAGTATCTCGAGATGAAAAATCCAATAATAAAACTCCTTTTAATTTTGTAAACTAAATAATTTGCTAATAAATAATTACTCGCATATGTCAAGTGTATGATATGCCGCAAATAGCTTTGCTGAACCTAGGAACCAAAAGTAGCTTTGAGGAATGTAACTGCATAAAAATGACCTGCAGCTTCCTGCTAGGATTGCTAGGATTGCTGCAGGGCAGGTTGCTTGAGCGTGCACCAGGCTGTTTGCCGAGGAGGGTCACCAATCTAAACAGTAAAGGTTATGTTGCCTAAGATTGATTTAGCAACTGCTTGCTCAACCATTTTTGGATGGTGGCTGACTAAAGCTTAGTAATTAAGAATGAAAGAACATTCTTAATTCATTGTCTAAGGCTTGCAAGCAGAATAGAACTTAAATAGTATGGCTATATTGTGGAAAATACGTTTGCATCAGTCTTCACCATGTTTGATTATAGGATATTTATTATGATAATGAGGTATCAATGTAGGACATGGCATTGAGAGGGGAAAAAACGTAGTCTCATATAGTATCGAAATATATGCCAACTGTAGCAGTAAAATCTCTAAAGAGAAATCTGAAGGTACATAAAAAAGGCATGGGAATCACAGAACATAATAATCGAACAGGTACTAAATAATAGGTAGCATAAAGTACTATGAAATATAGTTTTGCAAATAGAGAAAATAAAGAACAAAGAGGAGTCACCCATACCTTGACCCCATATATTTCAGCTAGCAGCTCTGCTCTGATGAGGTGGACTAATTATTTGGAACCATGAAGAAAATATGTATACATGTCCAACAGCCATGTACTCTCTCTATTCTTACTACTATAACGAAAGAAAAGTGTGGTGAACTAAGTGGACCGGATAAGTGATAAGTTGCAACAATCAACAACATAAGGGGGAGAAGGGAAAATCCAGAACCTGCAGTGCACCTTCCAGCAGGAACATTTTAGTCATAGCATCACTAAGTATGAAGAGCACATTTGATAAGTATAAAATGTTTAAAAGATTATTGACATGTGTATTAAGCAAAGACTGCTATGCCTTGATACCCTTTAGTTTCATTTACTTTGGTGTTCCCTCTGCAGCAAAGACTATGTATGCTGCACAATCAAATGTTAAAACTGTAATTCCCTTTGGTCTTTTTTATTGCAGTAATCACTGACCAAGAACACAGTTTGATAAGGAAAATTTAAAATAGCACTGACCTGAATAATAAACAAAAAAAGATTATACCCTGATGCCTTGTAGCTCTATTTATTTCGGTGCTAACTAAGTAGCAGCATAGAATGTAACCTACACAAGAAAAGATCAATTTCAATCCTTTTGTGTAATCTAATGATTAACAGTAACATGTTTAGACACCTAGAATTCTTCAAAGATTACAATACTTTTTTTGTATCCTATGGTTTATGAAGGTCGTGGCAATAGAAATCATCAATGCATACAGGCTATGCAACACTGAATTACAGAACTGAAAATCATCATGGTGGCATTACAAATTCAAAAATTAATCTAATCCTCCCGCAGCAATGTAAAGAAGCAGTTCTTCTTTGTTGTAAAATAGCCCATGATAGTTTAATTCATAAGTTTCATACTGACTGATAAAAGAAAATAGCAGAGTGTACGATAGATTTTTACCTAATGATATGAAACCATGAAACAACAGGTGCAATTTCTCTTATCTGCAATAAGCATATTTGCATCAAGCAATGAATCATGAAACGGTGGTCTGGAAATTAAATTTATTTTTCTCAAACTTAACAACAACCTACATTAGATAAACATGAAGTACAACAGAATCCTCCAAAGTGGATATATGAAATGCTGAAATGTTTAGAGAGGTATGTAACATTTGCCTAGGCAATGTCATATACGCTGTCTATGCATGAATCTAACATAGGAGCTGCATGGAGCCATAGAATCTATCTATATATAGGAGAGGACACACGCATAATAATTTTGATTTGAAGTTTTTCATGGGTGCAGATTTGAAGGTTAAACTGAACCTGCAACTTCAGCTTCACAATATGTATGACCGAACCAAGCCCGCACTGCAGCAGCATGCTGTGACCAAGAGTATAGTTTATCTAAGAAATATTTTCCTGTTGGAACACAGTAATACCTGGCATCAGCAAACCAAGAAAATGGCACATGCCATGCAGTAACTAAGGAAAGCAATTGTGCTCATAAACTTATCCTGATCATTAGATTAAATGAATCAAATTATCAGGATCCAATAGACTAAAATTGTATAACCTTGTAGGCACTATAAATGGATCTTAATAGTTTAATTGCTATGGAAAAATAGGCTAGATAGATTTTAACAGACAGTGGTGTTGCCAGCTTTCTAAAATATTCAGTCACATGCAAAATAATTAAGCAATAAATGAAATGGTTATGGTTAAGTACATGGTACTCTAATGCTAAAGACGATTTGGTTCAAAAAGTTGGTTACTCTAAACTGACCTCTCAAAAAAAAAAAAAAAAAAATCGGAGGAATTGAAACTTCTAAAATAGCTTGTTAGTCCATTTAGAAATTATCATGGTCCAACTGACCAGAATGTGTAACCTTTTAGGCATTACAAAGAAATAAAATGACTTAGCGAGATTTTCCTGCCCATCCACCTATTAATGCAATTATGCGCCAATAATATTAAAACAGGTTTTATAACCAGGTCTCTGACTATAAGGAGGCAACTGATGTGTGCAAAAGCTAGTAAAGTAGCATAACCAGGATAGCACTAAATGTGTGTAGCACTTCTATTGTAGAAGTAGCTTAATTCAGTAGCTATATTGCACTCCAAATATTAGTTCTAAAAGTAGTATAATAGAAAATTCAACTACGATGGCACCTCTAGGTTGGCTGAAATGAACATGTATGACCTCTTATCATCGTATAAGTAGTAAAACAGTTTGGACAAGATAAAAAAAACTTACTGTATGCAGACCTACCAGACTAGGCAACGCGACTGGCATGCCGCTGAGCTGCGGAAATGTTAAATTTGTTACAGTATGACAAGAGTTCAATTAGCATAAGGCAACTGACAAGAACTTCAGCTGGTGATATAGGTTTCTGCAGTATTGTATTTTGTACAGCAGATCGCATAGGAGCAGGATGTTCAGTGAGCTGCGATGTGAGAGAAGATCTAATGTTTTTAGTCAACTTAGCCATTTGTGTTTGCAAAAAAAACACAACCATGTGGTAATGTAGTAGCCTAGTCGGAAGGTGTTCTCAGGAACCCAATATACATCAGTTCCTATCTAGCACTAAGAACTTAAAACTGAAATATACATTGTATTTCCCTTGGAGCTGGTAATTAACAAAGACAAACATTAGGAGGAAATGAGACAACATCATTTTAGGAACGGAAATTATTTAGTACTGCAGCCTGTTGAGTCTTCACAATTCACATCATTGTGAAACCAGTGGAACTGCAAGTCCCTGAAACGATGGAGCCTTTTACACAATTTCAGAGAAACGACATAGCCCCAAAAAAGGAAGCAGTAATTTTTTGGAAATCCAAATTCGTGCTGTTTGAATGAGGTATTTGTCTGGGGAACATCTAAGGTTTGATAAAGCATATGGTAGCGCAGTTTTCCCCCTGAAAACCCCACCCAAAATCGCAGGCAAAACTGAAGAACGAACAATCGCTAGAATATGTCCGAAAATCATAGAAGAAGATAAAATTCATATCTGGAAATTGGGAAACGATTGATCACGAATCTGAATCTCGTGATTGTCTCAAGATGCTGGATCAAAGAGGATGATCCAGAGAGAGGCCCCCATCGTCCTTATTACGTGACCTGCACAAAGCAGAGGGAGGCGAAGCACCACAAGGGAAAAAAAAGAAATTACCAGAACAGAGATGCGAAGGGAAACCCTCAGCGATGGGGACGGACATCTGTAGCCTGGTCTCAGGTGGACGGCGCCGCCGGCGTGCTCATGAAGCTTCCACCATCTCTCGCTCAATCGCTGCGCAGAGGGGAAGATGGGGTGAGAGAGGATCTTGAGAAGGAGCCATGAGACGGAGAAGGAGAAGAAGAGGGTGAGGCACCGACTTACCGCGCAAGCCAAGCCGAGCCACCGCCCCCACCTTCTCGAGCATAGGCAGCTAGGGTTTTGTGGAACACGGGAACAGACGCGACCGGCCGGAGGAGCCGTGTCAGGATGGTGCCCGCGCCCGGCGGCCACGCCCGGGACCTTGCCATGACGCCGGGCATGCGCCCGTGCCACCCGCGCACCGGGCCACCCGCTGGCCGGGCCACCCGCACCGCACCAGCGTGCCGCCTCGGAGGACGCCTGCAGGAGGCGGGGCGAGTGGGAGCCCGAGGATCGCGCTGCCGCGCGGCGGCGGCGCCATCGCCCGCTTATGTTCAGCGCGGGCAGCGAATCTGTAGCATAGGGCTAGGGTTTCGGTAGCGACGCGCCACAGGTTGGGAGCGTCTTTCGCGCGGGAGGAGGCAGCGCGAGGGGAAGCCACGCCGGCCGTTTGGTGGGGGCCCGGCGGCGCCGATCCGTGGCCGGGGGCGCAGGCGGGAGCTGCCGAGCACCGCGGGAGACAGAGAGGGAGAGGGAGAGGGAGGGAGGGAAGAGAGAGAGGTGAGGCGTGGGCTGCGCGGCCGGCCGTCCGTGCCGGAGGGCGGCCGTGGTGGGGGGCAAAGGCGGGGCGCGAGCGATGGCGACGGAGGAGGAGGCGGAGGCGGCGCTTCGGGAGAAGTCGAGCGTGGGAGAGAAGACGTTTTTTTTTTTAAGGAGAAGCGGAAGCCGGGTTTATATTGTTTCCGCGGATTCCGACGAGAAGCGGGAGCAGTAGAGTAGAAGCGGGAGAAGCTAGTGAGAAGCGCGAGAAGCGGTCTCCGGCAAGAATCCAATTCTAGAAGCCGGAACAAGAAGCGGCATTGGAGACCAAGAATCAGCTTCTCCAAGAATCGAAGGAGCTGAATCTAGACCGCCAAAGGGCACAATCGGACGGCGCGCTTTATTTCAAGCGACGTGGCACCTGGTTCTTGGAAGGAGCTTGTTCCACTTTAAACTCTTAAATATAGGCGGCTGTTGTTATGCTGCAGTTGGCACTCGTTGCTTTACAAAATGACACTGTTAGTTGCTAATCACTACTACTACTACAGCAATACTCCAGTAGTTAGTAGTAATGGCCCAGTAGCCTCTGGTCCGATCCTCTAGAGGAATGCTGCAGCCAGCAGCTGGCCGTCGGGTCCCACGGCCACCTCGCAGCGGACATTGAGCGGGTGCCAGTGCCGGTTGCTCCAGAACGCTAGGGGCGCGCGGATCCTGGACCGCACCTTCACCGTCATCTCCACCCTGCCACCCGGTCTCCGCGGGCGCCCCGCGCCACACCCCCCACCGTCGGCCGACGCCGCCACGCCCTGGAACGCGGGGGGCGTCGTCGCCTTGGGCGGCTGGTACAGCGGCGCCGTCGTCACTCATCAGGGCCTGGTCCTTCACCACGCCGGCGCCGCGGTACTCCACCGAGAGGTAGAACCAGTCGTAGAAGGCGGCGATGTCCCGGTTCGGGTTGCGGATGGATAGCTGCCCCGACAGCGCCACTGGGGCCGCCTGTCGACGGGGCGATGCCTGGCGCGGAGAAGGCCGTCACGTGGTACCGCGGCCGGTGTGGGCGGACGGCGAGGTAGACGACGAAGAGGACCACGCCGGCGATGAGGAGCGCTGTCAGGAACGCCGATTCACATGGTCTTGTCGTCACTGCATTATTATGGTTTTAAGATTTACAGATAAATAGGTTGTCTCTCTATAGTTAGAATTCTACCAGGTTGGCCATACAAGAAGCAACAAATTAACAATTTCCTGGTTATCTCAATTTAGAAGCAATAAGATGTTGAAGCACAAAAAATAAATAAATAAATTTACATAGGAAGGACATGGAACATATGAAGTTGCAATGATCTGATGCTCATGTTCTTGAGACATCTTTTAACAAGGAACGGTACGTACATTTCAGGATTTCATCACAAGTAAGAATTCTGGAGCACGTAGTCACTGATCAAGTCGGACAAATGTAGGGATTGCCAAAGTTTAAAGGTTCAAGATAAACTACTGTATGAAAAACATAAAAGCCCAAGGCCAGCACCAATCTCACTGATGCAAAAGGTGTTGTCCTGCCATAGACCTCATGCTACTTGCTCGGGAACCTCACATGAACACCTTAAGCTTTTCATGCACTTGAGCCACCAGCACTTTGTCCTTCACCTGTACTGTCTGCTTCCAGTGCTACAAGAAATTTACAGATTTTGAGAACATCAGCTGATTGAGGACTGAAATTTATCCCAGATGAACACTTATTGCTCGCCAACGAAACAGCACTACTTCATCGTTCACAAAAACAGTTAGCATCCACACTTGCACAAACATAATAACATAACTGCCTCCCTAAGTTTAGCACTCCATTGAAAGACGAGGGCTAGGGATGAACATGATTAGAGAGATAGGCAGAAGGCATATGAAGTGTAGAAGCTCATCCATTCTTAATTTTCACTCCAGCTACATATTTACCTTATTGGATATACATAGATCAATAAATTCGTAGGCATAACTGATTAGTTTCAAAGGTTGCCCATAATTAATTAAAAAAAACAACATTTCGGTAGATCAACCCAGTTAGATATATAAGATTTCAGTTTCATAAATATGATGTCGAGGAGCCTACTGAACCATGAACATTGTAAAGCCAAAACCTAAGAAATGCTGTACCTGGGGTATAGAAGCTCATGTACGGAATAATGGTGTCGGTTTTGCCCTCATACACCTTCTTTGCCTTATATGTCATCAGATCAATTGCATAGGCCGCATCATCAAATGGTACTCAGACCATCCGTGAAGCCAACCACATCAAGATAGGTGAATTCGGCATCATCAGGGAGCAACGTGTTAAGCTTAATGACTCTGTTTTCTTCCCATCTAGCATCTACTTCATCAGCATCCTTCGTCGACCAGATGTAGAGATTGTAATCATGTTGAAAGGCGAGCTGCAGTCCACTGTCCTCTGTTGTTGTGAGAGCAGACAGCCGCCAATAAGGAAATGAAGATGGTACTTGAATCCACGACATTTGACGCAATTTTTTGAGGAAAACAGGAGGGGAAAGTCCCCTACTGTGCTTTTATTGAAAGTAAATTTCGCCCCGACGGTCTCATGATACATAAAAGGTTACAAAGAAAATCAAAAGAATTATACAAAGTTTTGTAGCCATAAATCTATTTGGGGATGGAGCCAGGATTTTGCTCTTAGGATAACTAAGGCAAATTCAGACTTGAAGATAGTCTTGCAACGCCGGATGGAGATGGGGAGTCCTCTGAAAATTGCATCGTTTCTAATTGACCAAATAGACCAGCACATTGTAACAATAATTTCCAAGAAGAAGGACACCCTCAGCTGGTCTTTAAAGGCCTCAAAAATCTCGATAGATGTGCTTTGGGTGGGTGTTGTACTTGAGAACTGTGTTGCTTTCTGACCGACACCCAAAGTAGAGTGCATTCCCCACAAGCGCACTTCTCACCCTGGGATTGACGAGGTAGCTAGGTTGCTGACCGCAGGTTGGTTCACTCCAAGCAGCGGCATCAGATGAGTAGGTATCTCAATCACTATTGATACTTTCTCTAGGGTCCCACTTGAAAACAATCCAGAATTTCGACATCTTCTACTGCTATTATTGGATTCTGTGTGCACCCTCACTGACATCTGCCTTTGCTTCCTGTACAAGACCAGAAATCATATTTTAGTATCCTATTATTATCCAAAAAGTTTCAGTTACAAACCTACTGGCAAGTCCAGATTAGAACTCTTGTATAATTCTACGATGAACACACTGATCGATTAAGAAAAGGGAAGGTTCCCCATCAGTAAAAATATTAAGTATAGAAACCATAGAACTCTAGTCAGAAGAAGAATGCATCATGTATCCCTATCCATTCAGGTTTTCAAAGTTACACATGCAGGTATCAGATAGGACCTACTTCAGCAAACTCTCCAGTTGTCCTTAGCCTCTTTGCACCCTTTTGTGAATCAAAAGGTAGCTCAAAATTTTGAAAATGAGCATCATAAGGTCTTGAATGCTTCGTACCTGACAGACAACCACATAAATTACATGCAATGGGTAAGGTTCAGCATAGGCACAAGTGTATCCTTTATGGTAACTTGTTTCAGATATTTGGGCTATTTTATTTTCAAGTGCAAAAAGAAGAGCACATGAATTCTCATTGTTGCAAAACATTAAAATATTTTACCTGTGTTAATATTTGGAGTAATTGAAATAATTTTAGTTGGTCTTTCTGATGTAGGCAGCATAGCCTCCAAAATTGGAGCGCTTGGATAGAGCAGTGTTACAGATACAAACCAAGGATGATACTTCTAAAGTAGAAGAAATATTGTGTATGCATATGACAAGACAAGGATAGCAGGGGCTTGGATTATATGCATCGAAATCAAGGATGCATGGATAATGAGATAAAAGAAAGAAAGCATATAAGGAGATGAAGTATGGTCCTAAAAGGTTCCAATTTAAATGTGGACCACAAGATTCAAACAAAAACTAAACCACATAATAGCTGTGAAAAGTGAGTAAACAAAGCTAAATTGATCATTTGAGAGTCTAAAGAAGAAAACTGAGGAAGATTAGGAAAGAAAACATCTAGTATGGTACCCAATATACCGTATAAGTATCTACTAAAAGCATATGAAGGGACTTAATGCTGACCTGAGTGACCAGGCTGATCTATCTGCTGACTGCATGGAAGCCTGCATATAACAGAAAGGAACATTTACATCTGATGATGAAAAATGTAATGTTCAAAATTCTGATAATATGTTGGCAGATCTATTTGTATGTGCTACCTCTTCTTCTGTAGAAGGAAACGTGCAAGTTCACATGCTGTTTTGCGCTCCAATCTCTTCCTTTGATGCCTCCGAGACCCCCGTAAACTGGCAATGTCGAAGACATTCGTGTAAGGGCATGACTGGACAGGGCTAAGAGAGACGCCTCTTGCTGAACAGGGCAGGCTAAGAAGTTGAAAGGAGACAGAGAGAGGTACCCAATGGGGATTATTTCTGATGCCGTGGGTGTGCACTGCAGCTCTCGCATCCGCAAGCTGCATTTGACTTCAGGAAAAAGATGAAGCAACTCCTGCAGTTCCTCCAAGGTTTTGAGCTTTATGTCCTCCCAATTCACAGATGCCCTGCAGGCACAAATCAAAGCCATCACACCCCATTTTATAAGAACTGAACCTGGAAAATAAATCGTTTGCATTCAAGCTAGTGCTTGGTTGATTAGGTAGCCTAGGTACCTGGCTTGTGCAGAGGCCATGGAGCGATACAGGTCGTTGCGCTCCGCGATCTCGGGGGACTTTTTGCGGAAGCCATCATCATTGGACCAGAAAAGCGAGCTGGCCTCGCGGCCACCTTCCTCGCCGCGGCAGGCGAGGTAAGCAAGCATGGCGTGGTGCTCCATGTTGTGAAGGACGGAGGTGTATTTCTGGGCAGTGCCGTCCCCCTCCCAGAGGGGTGAGAATTCGCTCAGGTAGGTTCCGGCGGCTTCCCACCGCCCACCCTTCACCAGCTTTTGCAGATACGCGGCGTCGAAGTACACCATGAACTTCCTCTCAAGCCTGAAAATTCCATCTAGAAACATTTAGGAATCGATTTCCATCGCAACAATCGCAGCGAGCTGAAAAAACAAAACTTGAGGGAAGAAATCGAGCACAAAAGAGCTGACGGGCGGGCAGGCTCGTACGTATGGGGTGCTGATCCAACCGGCGGAGGTCAGAGGTGAAGCAGAACCACGGGGGAAGACTGAGGCTTCATCCCTCCCGGTTGCTGGCGACGGTCCTTGGGTGAGCGGCCAGCTTTATTGTTCCAAGAACCATTGTATCCGCGCAGCCTGTAACAAGATACACACACAGTTGGCACTTGAGGTGATATCAGAAAGGAAACTGAGATTGTTGGAGGGATAGCATCGAATGGGAATCAAGCTTCATGTATGAAAACGAAGGTGTATACCTGCTAGGACCAAGTGACAAGATGTAGGCAGGATCAGAAGTGCATCGGGGTAACTGTGCCTTGGCTTTGAGCTCAGGACACTTGGAAAACATGTTCAAAATGACCTCTACTGCCATGGGCCTGACGCCACGATAGAGCCTGGATGCCCTACGATCAAAAACCCTTACCCAAGTCAAAGCCAAACCCAATGATTCACATTTTTGGAGAGGCCTCATGCGTATTAAAGAAGAGGTGCTGCTTAATGTGTCCTTTGATGTTAAAGATGGGACCAACACGAGGTTGTGGGAAGACACATGGGTGGGAGACAAGCCTCTAAAAGCAAAATACCCCTCCCTTTATAATATAGTGCGTGATCGTCATGCAACTGTATCCAAAGTGATGGCCACTAGTCCCCTCAATTTATCCTTTCGCAGGGCATGGTGGGCGATAAACTTTTAGATTGGCTAAATCTAGTAGCAAAGATTTCTAGTGCGGTTTTGGTGGGTGGTTCAGACTATTTTAGATGGAACTTAACCAAATCTGGGTTATTTTCTGTCCACTCACTATATCTCCATCTCATTGATACACAACCACCTTTTTTCCACAGGAAACTCTGGAAAATGAAAATTCCTCTAAAGATCAAAATATTTCTTTGGTTCCTACAAAAGAGGGTTATTCTAACAAAAGACAACCTCGCTAGGAAGAATTAGAAAGGGAGTCTCAAATGTGTCTGTTGTAATATGAATGAGACCATCCAACACTTATTCATTGATTGCCCTCTCACCAAGATGATTTGGAGGATTATTTTCTTTGATACTAGTTTAACTCCACCTAGATCTATCAACTACATGTTTGGTACTTGGCTTCGTAATCAGAATAAGAGGCTTAGAGATGTGATTTGGGTTGGGGTAGCTGCCATGTGCTGGGCCATTTGGCGTTGCAGGAATGATGTTATTTTTAACAAACTCAAAACTAACTCTATTATGCAGGTTATTTTCAGGGGAGCGTATTGGCCCCGCTTTTGGGCCCCGCTGCAGCATGATGAGCAAACCAAAGACATCCTATCTTCGATCAGCAAGAGATTAGAGACAATTGCTTTAGAAGTTTCTAATAAAAGATGGAAATATATCTACTGTTTACTTTAATGTCCTGGTCCATGTTTGAGACCATGGTTTGCTTTTCCCCTATACTCTCAGACTCTGTAATAATTGGCTGTGTACATCCTCGGATGTAGAGGCCGGATATTTATTATCCCTTATCAAAAAAGTATGGAAATCACGCAATCAATCAACGTTTGATATGTAATTACACATTGCATTGCTCAAAAATCAACCCTTTTTTTTTCGAAATAGTTGTTGCAGGTGATTACTAGTAGTAGTACTAAAGCAAATTGAGGAGTGCAGGCTGCATGCAGCTAGCCACCACATAAAAAAATAGGGAAAAAAGATAGTGATTTGTAGTACCTGGCTCGGTCGGAGCGCATGGAGAGTAGTATCCTGTGGAGGTGGTGGCCGTCGGGGTGCGATTGGAGGGACGCGTAGAGGCGCTGGAAGAGGGCGTCGATGTCGTGGGTCCGGCCATGGGCGAGGTCGAACATGACGCTGCAGGATGAGGATGCGGACGACGAGCATGTCGGCCTCCCGGCTGCAGCCGCCGACGGCGATGAAGCCGAAGCACGCATTTAGGCCGCGCGGCCTGGGGCCGGAGGCGGCGCAGAGGCGGCGGAAGTGCGCGGGGCGCCGAAGAAGGCGCCCGCCCGCCTCTCCAACCTGCAAAATTGTTGGATGCGCCATCCTTTCATCGAAACGAAACCGTGAGGGTTGAGAGAGAGAGAGGGGGGTACGAGTGTACTTACGCGTGGGCGGTGTCGTAGAGGCAGTGACGGCGGAGGAAGGAGACGATGCAGCGTAGGCGGAGGCCCGTGAGGGTGGGACGATCGCCGCGGAAGCACCTCATCGACATCATCATCGCTTCAGTTTGGGGAAGACACGAACGAGAGAGAAGGGGGGAAAGGAAGGAAAGAAAAGAGAGGAGCCATCGTGGTGTAGTGGGTTGCGATTCGGTGGAGTCGTGGGCCTGGCCCACTACTACTCACAACCGACCATTGGATTGGGATTGGGCCAGCTCTAGTATGGTTCCTTGCTTCTCTACTACTCATACTACAACATTATCTTAGCAAGCGGCAAGCAGGAATTGAGATAAGATGACAATTACAGATAAGAAAAAGTCTAAATACCCTTCTAAACTATTAGTACGTGTCTAACCTAGGTTGTAAACTACAAAACCAGGTATTGTAGACCCTAAACTTTTGAAACCAATACAATTAACCCCCTGGGGCGGTTTTGAAGGGTAGTTTTGCCTACATGGTGTACAACGTGGAGGTGGTTTGACACGGTGGCGCAGAGAGTGCACGCCAGCTTGTCTGAACATGACTGATAGGTGGGTCCCACATGTCAGTTCTTTTTTTTTCCTTTCCCCTCCCCTTATCTCCTTCCTCCAGTCACCCCTAGCCCTCACGCGGTGACAACTCCGACTCCCATGCGCTCTAGGCCCTGGGCCGTTGGCGGGGGCCACGCCGCAAGCACGCCCGGCGACCCCGACGCAGCGTGTTTATTGGGCTTTTTTCGACACCGCCGCGGGGCTCGGCACCGGCGGGGCGTGCTAGCCACGCCGCGTTCGTCACAGCCTAGCCACGGGAGGCCCGGCCGGGAGTGGTCATCGTTGTGGCAGAACCGCCTGAATTAATACGCTCCCTGAGGTACTCGCCTTCCATTAGGCACTAAGTACCTAAGTGAGCCCACTAATTCACGCAGATTCTCGCCGAGCACACCCAACGGAGAACTCGAAGTTCCACAATTTCACCGGGATGCACATTGAGTACGGAGCTTACATCATTTAGTCCATTTCATACAACAAGGGTTCACAAATTTATTCATTACAATACCAGAGTTCAGAGTGCGGAAATAAAACAGCGGAATTGAAATAATCATCTAGCGGAAAGCGATACAAGGATTCCGTCTGTGCCCACCAGATGAATCCTCCACACAAGAGCTACTCCTCAAGCTGAACCTGCAACAGGGGAGATAAACCCTGAGTACACAATGTACTCGCAAGACTTACCCGAATGGGACGTATATAAATCCCGACTCTCAAGGATATGCAATAGGCTTTATGGCTGAGTGGTTTAGTTTATTTGCAGAAAAACATTACTAAGCGTAAGTCCTTATTCCCACATTATTAGCCGTATTTTAGTAGATTAGCTATCCAAGCTAGGTAAGCACCTGTACTACTCTCAAGCAAGTGGTAAGCAATCAGAGTCTCTTTTCATCCATCTTTCATCTTCCATTTCTTACTACGCTGCCAGAATAAAGTCCTCACCGCACCGTTCATTGAACGGCGATTCGCGAATCAATTTGCCCGGTGGGTGCCCCGAGAGACACACTCCCCCGCCTGTATCCTCGACACGCACGAGAACAACTTGCTTTCCCCCGCCTGTGGCTCCAGTGTCCCCGTCCGTATTTGGACTCCAAGCTCCCGACATTACATGCCTATCCATGTAATACGGTGCAAGGACCTCCACCATCCCCGCCCCCAAACGGCCCGGTCCGCACGAGCGGAACCCAAGACAAGAGAGAGCAAGCCTTCCGAGCTCCCATAAACACGTATGTGTTCGGGACAAGGAGGTCTGTGGCTTAACCTTCAACCCTTAGCAACGATCGGTCCTTAACCGACGCGGACAGAGAAACCGTGTAACCAAATTAAGCCTCGTGGGTCGCAGGACATAACTTGTCACACACCACCAAGAACCATACCATATCCCCGCCCTTGGTCAACATATTCCTTTTCCACCATTTATCATGGGAGTAAAGCATCCTCCTACTTGTGAGTAACGGCAGGTTACTCACGCTACCGACAACCTAAGCATAGCATCTACTCGAGCCTATCATACTAGTAAGACTCATAGGTAGATATATATATGCAGGTGGGTTCCATAACAATTCCCAAAACGTAAATGCAAACATGTAGATATTTAAAGATTCATAAAATATAGGTTATGCACCGGGGCTTGCCTTGGGTAGGCGGTCAGCTGAGTCAGTCTGCCACTGCTCCTGAAACTCCTGGGACTCCTGGAACACCTCCGGTCCTGGAATCTCCTCCACGTACTCTTCTATCACCTCCTCGAACTCGACGTCGTCGGGGAGGTACAACACGGACTCGTTCTCTACATGCATGCGATGATGATGCAATGAGCAAACGGCAACAACAACTCTTAAAGAGAAACACCACAAGCTAATCTAACAGCTAACTCTAATGGCTAACATGATTAACTAGTTATCGTACTCATAAAGCATTATTTCATGATACCCCTAAGTGGTTGCTACCTTTCTAACCATTTTAATATATATACCCACTAGGGTTTATCATCTACCTTATTAAACTAGCTACTACAGAGCTATAACAAATACCAGAGACACATGACGACTTACCTGAAACTATCTGCATAAAAGTATAGAGCAAGAACTAATTATCTAAATGCCATGATAAATCACTTTCTAAATTATTCGATTAAAGACAAAGCATTTAAAAGAAATTAAATATTCTCTCGGGCTACAACAGAACTGCACTAAATAATTACACCAACAGGTAGATCATGAAATTAGGAAACTAACAAAATTGGTTTCATCATTTTTGGATTTTTCTACTATTTTATATGATTTTCCAAACATCAGCTCGAAACTAAAAAAGGAAAAAGCATTTCTATTTAACCGAAAAAGGAAAAGGGGATTCGGCCCGGCTCGCCCATCCCGGCGTGGCCCACGCTACAAGCAACGCTGCCCGCGGGTAAGGGGAGCTCAAGGGGCTGGCTCTTTTGCAAAAGAGCCCCCCGAGCTTCTAACTAATCGCGAAGCACTATGCGACACTATTACAAGAGACACGAGATTTGCAACCAACACCCTCCTACTTCTCGTCTTCGCATCTCACTTTGGTCCCCTCGGAGGGCGCGCGGGCGCGACGCGACGGGCGGCGCGCTCAACGGCTCGGCCGACCCCGGCGAGGACGCCGCCGGGCGACCCCGAGGCGGCCCGCAACCTATGCCTATGACTCACACAAGCCTAGGACATCTAAACGCCGACTCGGCACATGGCGCAGAGCAGCCAGACCACGGCGGAGGGCGCGATCGCGGTCAAGGGCGGGCGGCAAGACGGCCGTCCCGGTTAGCCGAAGCGGTAAGTCGCTCAATCAACTAGCGCTTATCGACCGAGGGCTTACCCCGAACGGTTATGCGGTGACGGTTGGGGTCGGAGAAGAGCCGAGGAGAGCCGGGCCGCTGAGCACGCCAGCCGAAGCTCCACGGACCCGCTGGGCGCATAATCGGCTAACACGCCGCGGGCGGCGACTTCCAAGCAGCGGTAGAAGTTCAACGGGTGTGAGCAGCGTGTAGAGGGAAGCGGGGCGGCTAGCGGTGCCATGGAATTGGGCTCATGGCTCGGAGTGCGTGTCAATTTTGCAAAGCGCCGGTTCGAGCTTATCGGCACCGATGACGACGAGAACTCCAAATTGAGCTTGTCGCTGCTTTATCCACTAAGAGGTGGACATGGGTGGTCAGTAGCATTGACCCAAGTGAGCGGTGAGGTGTACTCGACGAGGTTCGACAAGTCACCAATTCCGCCCCTAACATGGCAGCGGCCCGACGCCCATGTCGTAGAGAGAGAGAGAGAGGTCGGCGGGGGGGCACAAATGAGAGAGGATGGCCTCGGCGTCGGTTCGAAGCGGTCCGCTTACACGGCGAGGCAACGTGACACGGCAATGCCAGCGCGGGAAAACGACGATGGCGCTGGGCAGCTAGGCGACAAAGGGGCGGTACGGCGCGCCCCGTCGTCGCGGAGAACGGTGGCGGCTAGCCGCGAAAAGCGGCAGTGCGGGACGACGCGACGCAAGCGATGACTTGGCCGACCGGTTGCAGGCGGCAGCCAAGACGGGGTAGCACGGGCGGTTGCCGCCCGGCCGTCGGCCCGACGCGGGACACGGCTAACGCGCGGTGACCGCGCCCACTCGCCCATCACCGCCAGGCGTATGCACGCTTTTTTAAAGCGAGCACCAAAGCCAACCTAGCGAAGTTTCGACACCAACCAACTTTACCACGCCTGCAGAGGGTACTTCTAACTATCGATCAAGCCAACAACATGCCACTACTACCTAGCTGAATTTAGCAGAACGCAAGGCCAACATGCGCCAAGTTGTTTTCAGACTTAAGAAACAGAGTTAAGTCTAAGCTGAAACCCTAATTCAATTGCATTTCGAGCTGATCGAAAAACCATTTATCGAAATCGTTTTGCAAAGTGGAACAATTTGCATTGCTTCAAACAAGATTTATACTTCAAACTTTACTTAAAAAGACACATATGAGTTCTATACTATTATTGCTTCATAAAAATTGATCTATATGCTTAAGTGATATAAAAGAGCACTTGACTAGCTTTCCACTTAACTTTTATTTGACAATTTAATTAACATATCTAGGTTGTAAACAATCATCCACATACTACAACACATGCATAAACATGAAATGACGATGCTCATGAAATAATTTCGAAAATGGTTTAGCGCGTAACACCGAGGGTGTTACTGACTCTTCCCCTAACAAAAATCTCGCCCTCGAGATTTCATGTGTGTGCCCAAGTGTGAGAAGGGTAGGATATTTTAAACATTTTAGTTGGATTACCTTGGCACGTTAGGTAGGAGGTGAGGATAGTTTTCCAAAAGATAATCTTCTTGCTCCCACGTTGCTTCTTCCTCGGAATGATTTTGCCACTGGACCTTATAAAACTTTACGATCTTGTTTACGGTAACTCTTTCCTTCTCATCTAGAACTTTGATAGGGTGCTCAATATACGTGAGATCATTTGCCGAGAGATAATCCTTCAATCTCCACTATTTACGTGGGAACTCTTAAACACTTCTTTTAGCTGGGAGACATGGAAAACATTGTGGACCATGGATAAGATGTCCGGAAGCTGGATGCGATAAGCAACAGGACCGCACCGCTCCAAGATCTTGTAAGGTCCAACATATCGGGGAGCCAACTTTCCTTGAACTCCAAACCGATGCACACCTCTCATCGGAGACACCTTGATATAGACATAATCACCTTCTTCAAACTCTAATGGCCTCCTTCTTTTTATCGCATAACTTTTTTCGACGAGCTTGGGCCACTTTTAAATGATCTTGAATCACCTGAACTTGTTCTCTTGCCTTCTTGATAAGATCAGGCCCAAAATGACCACGATCTCTCACTTCAACCCAGTTAAGTGGTGTTCGACATTTCTTGCCATAAAGAGCTTCAAAAGGTGCCATCTTAATGCTCTCTTGATAACTGTTGTTATACGAAAACTCAGCAAAAGGCAAGCATTCGTCCCACTTCTCAGGAAAAGAAATGACACAAGCCCTCAACATATCTTCTAAGATTTGATTAACCCTCTCCGTCTGACCATCGGTCTGTGGGTGATAGGCTGTACTAGCAAGAAGCTGCGTGCCCAAACATTTCTGTAGCTGCCTCCAGAATTGAGAGACAAACACTGACCCTCGATCAGAAATGATGGTCAATGGCACTCCATGCAAACATACGATCTTCTCGAAATACAGCTTAGCATAATCAGTAGCTGTATGCTTTGTCTTCACCGGGAGGAAATGAGCAGATTTAGTGAGACGATCTACAATGACCCAGATAGAGTCATGTCCCTTGGCGGTACGGGGCAGACCGCTGATAAAATCCATAGAAATATCTTCCCACTTCCAAGCAGGGATGGACAGAGGCTGCAAGTAACCAGGGGTACGGAGATGATCGGCCTTAACCCTCCTGCAAGTGTCACACTCCGCAATATACCTGGTAACATCTTGCTTCATATTGGGCCACCAATACAAGGTGCGCAAATCATGGTACATCTTGTTACTTCCTGGATGAATGGATAATTTGGAATTATGTGCTTCATCTAAAATTGTTCTTCTCAACTCTTCACTAGCAGGAACCACCAAACGGTCTTTGAATCTAACCACTCCCATCTCATCAATGCTGAAATGAGGACCACGATCCTCAGCTATCAACTTCTTGATATGGGGGATTTCTTCAGCATCTTGCCTTTGCTCCATAATGATCCTCTCGCGCAAGCTAGAGGTCAAGGAAATGTGAGCTAAAATCTCACGGTGAGAATGAGGCAAGGACTCTTCAACTCTATGTGGCTTCCTACTCAGAGCATCAGCTACCACATTGGCCTTTCCAGGATGATAGTGAACTTCTAGATTATAATCTTTGATTAACTCAAGCCATCTTCGTTGCCTCATATTTAACTCAAGGTTGAGTGAAAATATATTTGGGACTCTTATGGTCGGTATAGATGTGCACCTTATTTCCCAATAAATAATGCCTCCAAATCTTTAAGGAATGCACAACCGCAAAGCAAGTTCTAAATCATGGGTAGGATAATTTACTTCATGCTTCTTCAATTGACGAGAGGCATAAGCTATCACTCTTCCATCTTGCATAAGCACACAACCGAGTCCCGTCTTGGATGCATCACAGTACACATCAAAAGGTTTCTCAATATCTGGTTGAGCAAGGATCGGGGCTGAGGTGAGTAACTTTTTCGTAGTCCGAAAAGCTTCCTCACAAGCGTAAGTCCACACAAACTTGAAATCCTTTCGAAGCAGATTGGTCATGGGTTGGGCTAGCTTAGAGAAGTCCGGAATAAAACGCCGATAATAACCAGCCTAAACCCAAGAACCGACGAACTTGATGGGCTGACTCAGGAGACTGCCAATTTAAGACATCTTGCACCTTGCTAGGATCTACAGAGATACCTTCAGGAGTCAAGACATGCCCCAAAAACTGCACTTCATCTAGCCAAAATGCACACTTGCTGAACTTGGCATACAACCGGGTGCTCACGCAGCCGAGTCAACACCACTTTCGAAGATCTTTGCGCATGCTCTTGCTCATTCTTGGAATATATCGGGGATATCATCAATGAAGACCACCACAAACTTATCTAATTCCGGCATGAAGACCGAATTCATGAGATACATGAAGAAAGCAGGAGCATTGGTGAGGCCAAAAGACATGACTAGGTACTCATAAAGACCGTACCTAGTAGAGAAGGCTGTTTTGGAGATATCTTCGGGTCGGATTTTGATTTGATGGTACCCAGAACGGAGATCAATTTTGGAGAACACTTTAGCACCAGCTAACTGATCAAACAAGAGATCGATGCGAGGCAAGGGATACTTGTTCTTAATGGTTACCGCATTAAGAGGGCGATAATCTACACACATACGAAGAGTACCATCCTTCTTCTTCACAAAGATGGCTGGACAACCCCAAGGTGATGAGCTAGGACGGATAAAACGATCCTTCAGCAACTCATCTAACGCTTTTTCATCTCGGCTAACTCGGTGGGGCCATACGGTAAGGACGCCGCGACACGGGAACAGTCCCGGGCTCCAAATCTATGGTGAACTCTATCTCCCTATCAGGTGGCAACCCCGGAAGCTTATCAGGAAAAACATCAGGAAACTCACATACCACTGGAATAGAAGCAAGATCAGCAGAGGCTTCAACATGGGCAACCACTGATGAGACTGGAACGGGCGGTATGAGAAGAGTCATTCTATCTCGAAGAAGGGAGCTTCATCTCAACCGCTCTCCGCTCAAGGTTTAGGACTACTCTATTTTGCCGCATCCAGTTCATCCCAAGAATCACATCTAACCCCCCGACTGTGCAATATCGTAAACCGGACACGATAGGGGTGGGTAGCTAGCACTACACCGATCGTCTCGGCCCAGGGTATTAATGCACGATGTGCTCCCGGTGTCAATATCTTATAGGCAAATGCACATTTCCACCGGTGGGAATACTGTTCCTTAGTGCATACCCCATGCTCATGAATGAATGTGATGCACCAGAATCAAACAACACGAATCTTTGGATGTGAGTTGATGGAGAACATACCAGCCATCACGGGCTCTCCACGTGGAAGCTCCTCTGCCTCGGTGTAGTTAACAAGTCCCAAGTGGCTGGCAGGCATCTTCTTCTTAACGAAAGTCCTCTTGACTAAACGGGAGTTAGCTGAAGACTGAGAAGGCTGGTTCTGCGGACAATTCCGAATAAAGTGACCTTCCTTGCCACACTTGAAACATGCATTGGGTGACACCGCCTTACCGCCCTCCGACGACCTCGACGAGGTGGATACCGCTGCCCCCCGAGGCCGCCGAGGCTCACTGCGTCTCGGTGGATCTTGAGTGGGTGTACGGCACTGAGACCGGTACACCGGACGGGCCGGGCTGAGACCGGTATGACCGCTGTCCTCCGGGAGAGTGGTGAGGTGCCCCTCGAACCATCCGGACTTTCCGATGGTGCTGGTGACTAGAAGAACCCGTAGCTGCTCTCTTCTGCTCCACTCGCTTTGTGTCTCACGCCGCAACCCTTCCATGGTAATGGCAGCATTCATCGGTTCCCCAAAAGTGCGGTAATTTCCAAGATACGACTTCTCTTGCATCGATTGGTAAGACCACGGTTGAAACAATCCATTTTCTTCTCATCGGTGTCCACCCGGTTGCCAGCATACTGGGACAGATAGTTGAACTTATGAACATAGTCCATCACAGACATGTTCCCTTGTTTCAGATCTATGAACTCCTTGAGCTTCCTGTTCGGATGGCCAACGGGAACAAAGTGCCGATTTAAAAGCAAGCAGAACTTATCCCAAGTCACTGGTGACCCGGACGCCGCATGGCGGTAAAAGTGTCCCACCAAGCGGTCGCGGACCCCTGCAGCTGCTGCCTGCGGGCGAAGTGCACCCTCCGGTCATTCAGGATCCCTGGCGGCAAAGAAGAACTTCTGCCTGCACCACGAAGCCAATGCTCCGCATCGAGAGGTTCTCGGCAGACGGGGTGAAAGTAGGTGGCTGCGTCACCACAAAGTCCTTGTAGGTACAGGGCTTCTCCTCCTCCAGACCACCGCCTCCAAACCTACCATTTCCACCTCCATTCCCACCGTTGCCGTGGGCGGGAAGTCCTCCAATAGCCTGCGTGCCATCGGTTCAAGGCACGGGCCGAGTCTCGGCGAAAGCAAGGCTGCCATCTCCGCCATCATCTCCGCGAAGGTCGGGGAGCCGGGCGGTGGTGGTGGTGGTGGCCGACGACCCCGGGCTGCCCCGTCTCCACCGGCACCCCGGCCATCACCCCGAACCTCCTCGTGGACCTCATGGCCCTGCCCGTCTCCACCACTGTAGCTGCCACGCTCAGAGGGAACCCTCATCTGCAAGCAGACCATCCGAAAATCAGTAACCGGATCTTCCAACTCGGAGCAAGAGACTGAGAAAACTGATAAGGCTGGATCAACATCTTTTAGAGTCTAGACTTAGACTTGGATGAGAGCAATTATTTTTAGTAATTATTAATTATTGAGGTTCACGTGAGGGGAAGCTTAAGCATAAGAAGTTTAATTACTTTTAATGATGCATGCTCGACCTATTCGTTCACTCAAGCCAGAAATATAGTGGCACGCAAAACTTTGGCACATCGCACACTCACTTGCCGGATACTAATCGATTCTTACGTCGCGTAAGTTAGTGTACCTGCAGAAACTGATTAGTTAAAATAGTGCCACTACCCTATATACATAACCATAGCTATGGGCCTATACTTCTAAACGCAAAGAACCACGCGCCCTATCTTTTGAAAAGACTTTTGTGGGTCAAGTTTTAACTTTTTGAAATAGGTTCTTAAGCTCCGAATACTCAACTATGCTCTGATACCACCTGTGGCAGAACCGCCTGAATTAATACGCTCCCAGAGGTACTCGCCTTCCATTAGGCACTAAGTACCTAAGTGAGCCCACTAATTCACGCAGATTCTGTCGAGCACACCCAACGGGAGAACTCGAAGTTCCACAATTTCACCAGGATGCACATTGAGTACGGAGCTTACATCATTTAGTCCATTTCATACAACAAGGGTTCACAAATTTATTCATTACAATACCGAGTTTGAGTGTGGAAATAAAACAACGGAATTGAAATAATCATCTAGCGGAAAGCGATACAAGGATTTCGCCTGCGTGCCCACCGGATGAATCCTCCACACAAGAGCTACTCCTCAAAATTTGAACACCGCAACAGGAGAGATAAACCCCGAGTACACAATGTACTCGCAAGACTTACCCGAATGGGACGTATATAAATCCCGACTCTCAAGGATATGCAATAGGCTTTATGGTGAGTGGTTTAGTTTATTTGCGTAAAAAACATTACTAAGCGTAAGTCCTTATTCCCACATTATTAGCCGTATTTTAGTAGATTAGCTATCCAAGCTAGGTAAGCACTGTACTACTCTCAAGCAAGTGGTAAGCAATCGAGTCTCTTTTCATCCATCTTTCATCTTCCATTTCTTACTCTTTTGCCGGAATAAAGTCCTCGCCGCATACCGTTCATTGAACGGCGATTCGCGAATCAATTTGCCCATTGGGTGCCCCGAGAGAGACACACTCCCCCTTGCATCCTCGACACGAGACGAGAACAACTTGCTTTCCCCTGCCCGGGGCTCCGTGTCCCCGTCCGTACTTGGACTCCAAGCTCCCGACATTACATGCCTATCCATGTAATACGGTGCAAGGACCTCCACCATCCCCGCCCCCAAACGGCCCGGGTCCGCACGAGCCGGAACCCAAGACAAGAGAGAGCAAGCCTTCCGAGCTCCCATAAACACGTATGTGTTCGGGACAAGGAGGTCGTGGGCTTAACCTTCAACCCTTAGCAACGATCGGTCCTTAACCGACGCGGACAGAGAAACCGTGTAACCAAATTAAGCCTGTGGGTCGCAGGACATAACTTGTCACACACCACCAAGAACCATACCATATCCCCCGCCCGGTCAACATATTCCTTTTCCACCATTTATCATGGGAGTAAAGCATCCTCCTACTTGTGAGTAACGGCAGGTTACTCACGCTACCGACAACCTAAGCATAGCATCTACTCGAGCCTATCATACTAGTAAGACTCATAGGTAGATATATATATGCAGGTGGGTTCCATAACAATTCCCAAAACGTAAATGCAAACATGTAGATATTTAAAGATTCATAAAATATAGGTTATGCACCGGGGCTTGCCTTGGGTAGGCGGTCACCGAGTCGCCACATCGCTCCTGAAACTCCTGGGACTCCTGGAACACCTCCGGTCCTGGAATCTCCTCCACGTACTCTTCTATCACCTCCTCGAACTCGACGTCGTCGGGGAGGTACAACACGGACTCGTTCTCTACATGCATGCGATGATGATGCAATGAGCAAACGGCAACAACAACTCTTAAAGAGAAACACCACAAGCTAATCTAACAGCTAACTCTAATGGCTAACATGATTAACTAGTTATCGTACTCATAAAGCATTATTTCATGATACCCCTAAGTGGTTGCTACCTTTCTAACCATTTTAATATATATACCCACTAGGGTTTATCATCTACCTTATTAAACTAGCTACTACAGAGCTATAACAAATACCAGAGACACATGACGACTTACTGAAACTACTGCATAAAAGTATAGAGCAAGAACTAATTATCTAAATGCCATGATAAATCACTTTCTAAATTATTCGATTAAAGACAAAGCATTTAAAAGAAATTAAATATTCTCTGGGCTACAACAGAACTGCACCAAATAATTACACCAACAGGTAGATCATGAAATTAGGAAACTAACAAAATTGGTTTCATCATTTTTGGATTTTTCTACTATTTTATATGATTTTCCAAACATCAGCTCAGAAACTAAAAAGGAAAAAGCATTTCTATTTAACCGGAAAAAGGAAAAGGGGATTCGGCCCGGCTCGGCCCATCCCGGGCGTGGCCCACGCTACAAGAACGCTGCCCGGCGAGGGGAGCCAGGCAAGGCTGGCTCTTTTGCAAAAGAGCCCCCGAGCTTCTAACTAATCGCGAAGCACTATGCGACACTATTACAAGAGACACGAGATTTGCAACCAACACCCTCCTACTTCTCGTCTTCGCATCTCACTTTGGTCCCTCGGACGTGGCGCGCGCGCGCGACGCGACGGGCGGCGCTCAACGGCTCGGCCGACCAGCCGGGACGTCGCCGGGCGACCCTCGAGGCGGCCCGCAACCTATGCCTATGACTCACACAAGCCTAGGACATCTAAACGCGACTCGGCACATGGCGCCAGAAAGCACCAACCACGGCGGAGGGCGCGATCGCGCTGTCCGCGGCGGCGGCACGCCGTTCCGGCTAGTCGGAGCGGTAAGCCGCTCAATCAACTAGCTTATCGACCGAGGGCTTACCCCGAACGGTTATGCGGTGACGGTTGGGTCGGAGAAGAGCCGAGGAGAGCTGGCCGCGAGTACGCTAGCCGAAGCCCACGGAGCTCGAAGGGCGCATAACCGCTAACACTGACATGGCGACTTCCAAGCAGCAGTAGAAGTTCAACGGGTGTGAGCAGCGTGTAGAGGGAAGCGGGCGAAGCTAGCGGTGCCATGGAATTGGGCTCTCTCGGCTCGGAGTGCGTGTCAATTTTGCAAAGCGCCCGGTTCGAGCTTATCGGCACCGATGACGGCGAGAACTCCAAATTGGAGCTTGTCGTTGCTTTTATCCACGAAGAGGTGGACATGGGTGGCTGTAGCATTGACCCGGTGAGCAAAGTGAGGTGTACTCGACGAGGTTCGACAAGTCACCAATTCCGCCTAACATGGCAGCGGCCCGACGCCCATGTCGACCGAGAGAGAGAGAGAGGTCGTCGGGGGGGCACGGCGAGAGGATGGCCTCCCGGCGTCGGTTGCGAAGCGGTCAGCGCTACACGGCAGAGGCAACGTGACACGGCAATGCCGCCGGGGGAAAACGACGATGGCGCGGGGCAGCTAGGCGACGCGGGCGTACGGCGCGCCCCCGTCGCCGCGAGAACGGTGGGCGGCTAGCCGCGCAAAGCGACGGTGCAGACGACGCGACGCGAAGCGATGACTTGGCCGACCGGTTGCAGCGGCAGCGCACGCCAGAGCACGGGCGGCGCTGCTGCCGGCCGCCGGCCCGACGCTGGACACGGCCAACGCGCGGTGACCGCGCCCACGCGCTCCATCAGCCTGGACAGAGCGTATGCACGCTTTTTAAAGCGAGCACCAAAGCCAACCTAGCGAGTTTCGACACCAACCAACTTTACCACGCTGCAGAGGGTACTTCTAACTATCGATCAAGCCAACAACATGCCACTACTACCTAGCTGAATTTAGCAGGAACGCAAGGCCAACATGGCACTGCCAAGCTGTTTTCAGACTTAAGAAACAGAGTTAAGTCTAAGCTGAAACCCTAATTCAATTGCATTTCCGAGCTGATCGAAAAACCATTTATCGAAATCGTTTTTGCAAAGTGGAACAATTTGCATTGCTTCAAACAAGATTTATACTTCAAACTTTACTTAAAAGACACATATGAGTTCTATACTATTATTGCTTCATAAAAATTGATCTATATGCTTAAGTGATATAAAAGAGCACTTGACTAGCTTTCCACTTAACTTTTATTTGACAATTTAATTAACATATCTAGGTTGTAAACAATCATCCACATACTACAACACATGCATAAACATGAAATGACGATGCTCATGAAATAATTTCGAAAATGGTTTAGCGCGTAACACCGAGGGTGTTACAGCTCTTCCCCCTAACAAAAATCTCGTCCTCGAGATTTCATGTGTGTGCCCAGTGTGAGAAGGGTAGGATATTTTAAACATTTTAGTTGGATTACCTTGGCACGTTAGGTAGGAGGTGAGGATAGTTTTCCAAAAGATAATCTTCTTGCTCCCACGTTGCTTCTTCCTCGGAATGATTTTGCCCTTTGGACCTTATAAAACTTTACGATCTTGTTTCTGGTAACTCTTTCCTTCTCATCTAGAACTTTGATAGGGTGCTCAATATACGTGAGATCAGGCTGGAGAGATAATCCTTCAATCTCCACTATTTCTGTGGGAACTCTTAAACACTTCTTTAGCTGGGAGACATGGAAAACATTGTGGACCATAGATAAGATGTCCGGAAGCTGGATGCGATAAGCAACAGGACCGCACCGCTCCAAGATCTTGTAAGGTCCAACATATCGGGGAGCCAACTTTCCTTGAACTCCAAACCGATGCACACCTCTCATCGGAGACACCTTGATATAGACATAATCACCTTCTTCAAACTCTAATGGCCTCCTTCTTTTTATCTCGCATAACTTTTCCTCGACGAGCTTGGGCCACTTTTAAATGATCTTGAATCACCTGAACTTGTTCTCTTGCCTTCTTGATAAGATCAGGCCCAAAATGACCACGATCTCTCACTTCAACCCAGTTAAGTGGTGTTCGACATTTCTTGCCATAAAGAGCTTCAAAAGGTGCCATCTTAATGCTCTCTTGATAACTGTTGTTATACGAAAACTCAAAAAAGGCAAGCATTCGTCCCACTTCTCGGGAAAAGAAATGACACAAGCCCTCAACATATCTTCTAAGATTTGATTAACCCTCTCCGTCTGACCATCGGTCTGTGGGTGATAGGGCTGTACTAGCAAGAAGTCTGCGTGCCCAAACATTTCTGTAGCTGCCTCCGTAATTGAGAGACAAACCGACCCTCGATCGAAATGATGGTCAATGGCACTCCATGCAAACATACGATCTTCTCGAAATACTGACTTAGCATCGGTAGCTGTATGTATGCTTTGTCTTCACCGGGAGGAAATGAGCAGATTTAGTGAGACGATCTACAATGACCCAGATAGAGTCATGTCCCTTGGCGGTACGGGGCAGACCGCTGATAAAATCCATAGAAATATCTTCCCACTTCCAAGCAGGGATGGACAGAGGTCGCAAGTAACCGGGGGTACGGAGATGATCGGCCTTAACCCTCCCCGCAAGTGTCACACTCCGCAATATACCGGTAACATCTTGCTTCATATTGGGCCACCAATACAAGGTGCGCAAATCATGGTACATCTTGTTACTTCTGGATGAATGGATAATTTGGAATTATGTGCTTCATCTAAAATTGTTCTTCTCAACTCTTCACTAGCAGGAACCACCAAACGGTCTTTGAATCTAACCACTCCCATCTCATCAATGCTGAAATGAGGACCACGATCCTCAGCTATCAACTTCTTGATATGGGGGATTTCTTCAGCATCTTGCCTTTGCTCCATAATGATCCTCTCGCGCAAGCTAGAGGTCAAGGAAATGTGAGCTAAAATCTCACGGTGAGAATGAGGCAAGGACTCTTCAACTCTATGTGGCTTCCTACTCAGAGCATCAGCTACCACATTGGCCTTTCCAGGATGATAGTGAACTTCTAGATTATAATCTTTGATTAACTCAAGCCATCTTCGTTGCCTCATATTTAACTCAGGTTGAGTGAAAATATATTTGGGACTCTTATGGTCGGTATAGATGTGCACCTTATTTCCCAATAAATAATGCCTCCAAATCTTTAAGGAATGCACAACTGCAGCAAGTTCTAAATCATGGGTAGGATAATTTACTTCATGCTTCTTCAATTGACGAGAGGCATAAGCTATCACTCTTCCATCTTGCATAAGCACACAACCGAGTCCCGTCTTGGATGCATCACAGTACACATCAAAAGGTTTCTCAATATCTGGTTGAGCAAGGACTGGGGCTGAGGTGAGTAACTTCTTCAGAGTCTGAAAAGCTTCCTCACAAGCAGAAGTCCACACAAACTTGCAATCCTTTCGAAGCAGATTGGTCATGGGTTGGGCTAGCTTAGAGAAGTCTGGAATGAAACGCCGATAATAACCAGCTAAACCCAAGAACTGACGAACTTGATGGGCTGACTCAGGAGACTGCCAATTTAAGACATCTTGCACCTTGCTAGGATCTACAGAGATACCTTCAGGAGTCAAGACATGCCCCAAAAACTGCACTTCATCTAGCCAAAATGCACACTTGCTGAACTTGGCATACAACTGGTGCTCACGCAGTCGAGTCAACACCACTCGAAGATGCTGCGCATGCTCTTGCTCATTCTTGGAATATATCAGGATATCATCAATGAAGACCACCACAAACTTATCTAATTCCGGCATGAAGACCGAATTCATGAGATACATGAAGAAAGCAGGAGCATTGGTGAGGCCAAAAGACATGACTAGGTACTCATAAAGACCGTACCTAGTAGAGAAGGCTGTTTTGGAGATATCTTGGTCGGATTTTGATTTGATGGTACCTTAACGGAGATCAATTTTGGAGAACACTTTAGCACCAAACTAACCGATCAAACAAGAGATCGATGCGAGGCAAGGGATACTTGTTCTTAATGGTTACCGCATTAAGAGGGCGATAATCTACACACATACGAAGAGTACCATCCTTCTTCTTCACAAAGATGGCTGGACAACCCCAAGGTGATGAGCTAGGACGGATAAAACGATCCTTCAGCAACTCATCTAACTGCTTTTTCATCTCAGCTAACTCTGGTGGGGCCATACGGTAAGGACGCCGCGACACGGGGAACAGTCCGGGCTCCAAATCTATGGTGAACTCTATCTCCCTATCGGTGGCAACCCCGAAGCTTATCGGGGAAAAAACATCGGGAAACTCACATACCCTTTGGAATAGAAGCAAGATCGCCAGAGGCTTCAACATGGGCAACCACCGATGAGACTGAACTGGCGGTATGAGAAGAGTCATTCTATCCTCGAAGAAGGGAGCTTCATCTCAATCGCTCTCCGCTCAAGGTTTAGGACTACTCTATTTCTTTGCATCCAGTTCATCCCAAGAATCACATCTAACCCCTGACCAGGCAATATCAGAAACTGGACACGATAGGGGTGGGTAGCTAGCACTACACTGACTGTCTCAGTCCGGGTATTAATGCACAGATGTGCTCCCGGTGTCAATATCTTATAGGCAACAGACATTTCCACTGTGGGAATACTGTTCCTTAGTGCATACCCCATGCTCATGAATGAATGTGATGCACCGTAATCAAACAACACGAATCTTTGGATGTGAGTTGATGGAGAACATACCAGCCATCACGGGCTCTCCACGTGGAAGCTCCTCCGCCTCGGTGTAGTTAACAAGTCCCAAGTGGTGGGGGGCATCTTCTTCTTAACGAAAGTCCTCTTGACTAAACGGGAGTTAGTGAAGACCGAGAAGGCTGGGTTCGCGGACAATTCGAATAAAGTGACCTTCCTTGCCACACTTGAAACATGCATTGGGTGACACCGCCCTTTACGCCTCCCCGACCACGGGACGAGGTGGATACTGCTGTCCCCGAGGCCGCTTTGAGACTGCTGCGTCTGCTGGATCGGCTTGAGTGGGTGTACGGCATCGAGACTGGTACACTTTGGACGGGCTGCTTGAGACCGGGTATGACCGCTGTCCTCCGTGGGAGAGTGGTGAGGTGCCCTCCGAACCATCCGGACTTTCCGATGGTGCTTTGGTGACTAGAAGAACCCGTAGCTGCTCTCTTCCTGCTCCACTGCGCTTTGTGTCTCACGCCGCAACCCTTCCATGGTAATGGCAGCATTCATCAGTTCCCCAAAAGTGCGGTAATTTCCAATTATATGACTTCTCTTGCATCGATTGGTAAGACCACGGTTGAAACAATCCATTTTCTTCTCATCGGTGTCCACCCGGTTGCCAGCATACTGGGACAGATAGTTGAACTTATGAACATAGTCCATCACAGACATGTTCCCTTGTTTCAGATCTATGAACTCCTTGAGCTTCCTGTTCAGATGGCCAACGGGAACAAAGTGCTGACGAAAAGCAGTACAGAACTTATCCCAAGTCACCTGGTGACCCGGACGCCGCATGGCGGTAAAAGTGTCCCACCAAGCGATCGCGGACCCTGCGCAGCTAGCTGGGGCGGCGAAGTGCACCCCTCTGGTCATCTGTGATCCTGGCGGCAAAGAAGAACTTACGCTCCGGACCACGAAGCCAATGCTCCGCATCCGCAGGTTCTCGCGGACGGGGTGAAAGTAGGTGGCTGCGTCACCACAAAGTCCTTGTAGGTACAGGGCTTCTCCTCCTCCAGACCACCGCCTCCAAACCTACCATTTCCACCTCCATTCCCACCGTTGCCGTGGCGGGGAAGTCCTCCAATAGCCTGTGCCATCAGTTCCAAGGCACGGGCTGAGTCTCGGCGAGCAGCTGCCATCTCCGCCATCATCTCCGCGAAGGTCGGGGGAGCCGGCGGTGGTGGTGGTGGTGGCTGACGACCCTGGGCTGCCCCGTCTCCACTGGCACCCTGGCCATCACCCTGAACCTCCTCGTGGACCTCATGGCCCTGCCCGTCTCCACCACTGTAGCTGCCACGCTCAGAGGGAACCCTCATCTGCAAGCAGACCATCCGAAAATCGAGAACCGGATCTTCCAACTCGGAGCAAGAGACCGAGAAAACCGATAAAAAATTTGGATCAACATCTTTTAGAGTCTAGACTTAGACTTGGATGAGAGCAATTATTTTTAGTAATTATTAATTATTGAGGTTCACGTGAGGGGAAGCTTAAGCATAAGAAGTTTAATTACTTTTAATGATGCATGCTCGACCTATTCGTTCACTCAAGCCAGAAATATAGTGGCACGCAAAACTTTGGCACATCGCACACTCACTTGCCGGATACTAATCGATTCTTACGTCGCGTAAGTTAGTGTACCTGCAGAAACTGATTAGTTAAAATAGTGCCACTACCCTATATACATAACCATAGCTATGGGCCTATACTTCTAAACGCAAAGAACCACGTCCTATCTTTTGAAAAGACTTTTGTGGGTCAAGTTTTAACTTTTTGAAATAGGTTCTTAAGCTCCGAATACTCAACTATGCTCTGATACCACCTGTGGCAGAACCGCCTGAATTAATACGCCCTCCAGAGGTACTCGCCTTCCATTAGGCACTAAGTACCTAAGTGAGCCCACTAATTCACGCAGATTACGTCGAGCACACCCAACGGAGAACTCGAAGTTCCACAATTTCACCGGGATGCACATTGAGTACGGAGCTTACATCATTTAGTCCATTTCATACAACAAGGGTTCACAAATTTATTCATTACAATACCAGAGTTCAGAGTGTGGAAATAAAACAACGGAATTGAAATAATCATCTAGCGGAAAGCGATACAAGGATTTCGTCTGTGCCCACCAGATGAATCCTCCACACAAGAGCTACTCCTCAATTTGAACTCGCAATGGGGAGATAAACCCTGAGTACACAATGTACTCGCAAGACTTACCCGAATGGGACGTATATAAATCCCGACTCTCAAGGATATGCAATAGGCTTTATGGGCTGAGTGGTTTAGTTTATTTGCGTAAAAAAACATTACTAAGCGTAAGTCCTTATTCCCACATTATTAGCCGTATTTTAGTAGATTAGCTATCCAAGCTAGGTAAGCACTGTACTACTCTCAAGCAAGTGGTAAGCAATCGAGTCTCTTTTCATCCATCTTTCATCTTCCATTTCTTACTACATTTGCCCGGAATAAAGTCCTCGCCGTACCGTTCATTGAACGGCGATTCGCGAATCAATTTGCCCACTGGTGCCCCGAGAGACACACTCCCCTTTTGCATCCTCGACACGCAGGCGAGAACAACTTGCTTTCCCGCCTGAGGGCTCCGTGTCCCCGTCCGTACTTGGACTCCAAGCTCCCGACATTACATGCCTATCCATGTAATACGGTGCAAGGACCTCCACCATCCCCGCCCCCAAGCAGCCGGTCCGCACGAGCCGGAACCCAAGACAAGAGAGAGCAAGCCTTCCGAGCTCCCATAAACACGTATGTGTTCGGGACAAGGAGGTCTGTGGCTTAACCTTCAACCCTTAGCAACGATCGGTCCTTAACCGACGCGGACAGAGAAACCGTGTAACCAAATTAAGCCTGTGGGTCATGAGGACATAACTTGTCACACACCACCAAGAACCATACCATATCCCTGCCCGGTCAACATATTCCTTTTCCACCATTTATCATGGGAGTAAAGCATCCTCCTACTTGTGAGTAACGGCAGGTTACTCACGCTACCGACAACCTAAGCATAGCATCTACTCGAGCCTATCATACTAGTAAGACTCATAGGTAGATATATATATGCAGGTGGGTTCCATAACAATTCCCAAAAACGTAAATGCAAACATGTAGATATTTAAAGATTCATAAAATATAGGTTATGCACCGGGGCTTGCCTTGGGTAGGCGGTCGGTGAGTCGGGCCTCGCCCTTTGCTCCTGAAACTCCTGGGACTCCTGGAACACCTCCGGTCCTGGAATCTCCTCCACGTACTCTTCTATCACCTCCTCGAACTCGACGTCGTCGGGGAGGTACAACACGGACTCGTTCTCTACATGCATGCGATGATGATGCAATGAGCAAACGGCAACAACAACTCTTAAAGAGAAACACCACAAGCTAATCTAACAGCTAACTCTAATGGCTAACATGATTAACTAGTTATCGTACTCATAAAGCATTATTTCATGATACCCCTAAGTGGTTGCTACCTTTCTAACCATTTTAATATATATACCCACTAGGGTTTATCATCTACCTTATTAAACTAGCTACTACTGAGCTATAACAAATACGAGAGACACATGACGACTTATTGAAACTATTGCATAAAAGTATAGAGCAAGAACTAATTATCTAAATGCCATGATAAATCACTTTCTAAATTATTCGATTAAAGACAAAGCATTTAAAAGAAATTAAATATTCTCGGGCTACAACAGAACTGCACTAAATAATTACACCAACAGGTAGATCATGAAATTAGGAAACTAACAAAATTGGTTTCATCATTTTTGGATTTTTCTACTATTTTATATGATTTTCCAAACATCATTTCGAAACTAAAAAGGAAAAAGCATTTCTATTTAACTTAGGAAAAAGGAAAAGGGGATTCGGCCCGGCTCGGCCCATCCCGGGTGTGGCCCACGCTGGCAACGCTGCCCGCGGCGGGAGCCAGCCGGCTGGCTCTTTTGCAAAAAGAGCCCCCGAGCTTCTAACTAGCTGCGAAGCACTATGCGACACTATTACAAGAGACACGAGATTTGCAACCAACACCCTCCTACTTCGTCTTCGCATCTCACGGGTCCCTGGACCAGGGCGCGACGGGCGCGACGCGACGGGCGGCGCTCAACGGCTCGGCCGACCGGGCGGGGGACGTCGCCGGGCGACCCCGAGGCGGCCCGCAACCTATGCCTATGACTCACACAAGCCTAGGACATCTAAACGCGACTCGGCACATGGCGCAGAGCAGCGCCCACGGCGGAGGGCGATCAAGCGCGGTCCGCTGGGCGGCGGTACCGGCCGTTCCGCTAGCCGGGCGGTAAGTCGTTCAATCAACTAGCGCTTATCGACCGAGGGCTTACCCCGAACGGTTATGCGGTGACGGTTGGGTCGGAGAAGAGCCGAGGAGAGCTGGCCGCGAGTACGCAGCGAGCTCCACGGAGCTCCGCGGCGTACACCGGCTAACACGGCCGCGGCAGCGACTTCCAAGCAGCAGTAGAAGTTCAACGGGTGTGAGCAGCGTGTAGAGGGAAGCGGGGCGGCTAGCGGTGCCATGGAATTGGGCTCTCGGCTCGGAGTGCGTGTCAATTTTGCAAAGCGCCCGGTTCGAGCTTATCAGCACCGATGACGACGAGAACTCCAAATTGGAGCTTGTCGTTGCTTTATCCACGAAGAGGTGGACATGGGTGGTTTGTAGCATTGACCGGTGAGCAAGTGAGGTGTACTCGACGAGGTTCGACAAGTCACCAATTCCGCCCTAACATGGCGGCGGCCCGACGCCCATGTCGTCGTAGAGAGAGAGAGAGGTCGGCGGGGGGGGCAGCGAGAGAGGACGGCCTCCCAGCGTCGGTTGCGGCGGTCGGTCGGCGCTACACGGCAGAGGCAACGTGACACGGCAATGCCAGCGGGAAAAAACGGCGATGGCGCGGGCAGCTAGGCGACGCTGGCGGCGGTACGGCGGCGCCCCGTCGTCGCGCGGGAGAACGGTGGCGGCTAGTCGCGCAGAAAGCGGCGGTGCGGGACGACGCGACGCAGCGGCGACTTGGCCGACCGGTTGCAGCGGCAGCAAGACGGGCGCAGCACGGGCGCCGTTCTTTGCCGGCCGTCGGCCCGACGCGGGGACACGGCCAACGCAGCGGTGACCGCGCCCACGCGCTCCATCAGCCTGGACAGAGCGTATGCACGCTTTTTAAAGCGAGCACCAAAGCCAACCTAGCGAGTTTCGACACCAACCAACTTTACCACGCTGCAGAGGGTACTTCTAACTATCGATCAAGCCAACAACATGCCACTACTACCTAGCTGAATTTAGCAGGAACGCAAGGCCAACATGGCACTGCCAAGCTGTTTTCAGACTTAAGAAACAGAGTTAAGTCTAAGCTGAAACCCTAATTCAATTGCATTTCCGAGCTGATCGAAAAACCATTTATCGAAATCGTTTTGCAGTGGAACAATTTGCATTGCTTCAAACAAGATTTATACTTCAAACTTTACTTAAAAGACACATATGAGTTCTATACTATTATTGCTTCATAAAAATTGATCTATATGCTTAAGTGATATAAAAGAGCACTTGACTAGCTTTCCACTTAACTTTTATTTGACAATTTAATTAACATATCTAGGTTGTAAACAATCATCCACATACTACAACACATGCATAAACATGAAATGACGATGCTCATGAAATAATTTCGAAAATGGTTTAGCGCGTAACACCGAGGGTGTTACAATCGTCGTGTTCCTCGGCTATTTCTTTGGTCCCCTACAATGACCAGCGGCACCGTTCCTCTTGTCGTGCGCCGACACCGCCGAGAGCCACAACTTCGACTTTCGCCCGCAACATGTGCACCGCCACCTCCACCGGCGGGGCCGCGGCCCAAGACCGCCATGCGGTCCGTGGGACGGCCGCACCGCCATATCGCGCCGTGTCGGGCACACTTGATGGTGGAGGATGGCGAGTACTCCATGGCCGACTTCACCCTCCTCCTCGCCCGGCGATCCTATGGCCTCACATGGGACACGACCATCTGTCTATGGCCGTCATTCGCGCGCGGGTGGTGAACTCGTACGACGTGCTGGTGGGTGTGCACGGCGCCGGGATGGCGAACCTGGTGTTCCTCCCCATAGAGGTGGTGTGTTGGGTGGGCTGGACACGATCGCCGCGGAGGACTTCGGCGCGCCCGTGCGCGACACGGGGCCTAACGGTCCCCGCGGCGGTGAGGAGGGAAGGAAGGGTGGATGGCGCTGCGGGCGGCGTACCTAGTGGGCCAAAACGTCACCTTCGACGTCACGCTAGTTTTTAGAGGGCGCCCGACCGACACGTGGGCCCCACCAGTCAGCCACATCCATCACACCAGCGCGCGCCATACCTTTGCCAGCATGTAAAAACCGTTGCCACGTTGGCCGCCACATGGACAAAACCGCCCAACAAAACCACCTTAGGGGGTTAATTGCACCGGTTTCAAAAGTTTAGGGTGTAGAATGCAAGGTTTTGTAGTTTAGGGGCTAGGTTAGATACATGTCAATAGTTCGGAGGGTATTTAGACTTTTTCCATTACAGATACATAAATGAATGAATCATACGAAGTCCATCCAATCGCAAAGGAGCTAATGCTTAAAATTCACAATCATCAAAGGCTCAGCATCTGGAGCTAATGCTGTTCAAATGGTTCGTGATTGGTAGTGGAACAAAGCCAACAATTGCACTTCCTACACTGCAACTTTCACTTTCAACAACATTTTTTTTTCTCTTTGCACTTTCAACAACATTTCATATGCTTGGACCTATGAATAAGAGGTTCTTTGGCTCTTGGCCACAGCCAGCGATGACGAATGTGAGGCACAGCTGAAGTTGAGGCGCTAGAAATCAACATCTAAGCTGTGGCGCAAAAATGACTTGAAGAACTGAGAGCAGCCTGAGTTACTACTTTAGTAATAAACAACCCAAGTGAATGGTATCATTAATCGGTATTAAAACCATTCCCAAAACAACCACGTAACCACACATAATAATCATAAAAGATCTAGACCGTTTGTATCCGTGAGCACTTGCTTTTATAGCAGTTTGACCAAACATTGCAAAGTGTGTATAACTTTCAGCATGAGTCGTGCAAAAAAAAAAGAGTCGTGATTCTCATTTGCTTGGGTTAATTGATCCCATATCATATCTTGCAATGATGTGCGAAAGGGTCTCACTGCGAAGCCTTTCCAAACACACCCTAACAAGACGTAGTTGTAGAGGTTTCAGTCTCCCAAGTGTCATGGGCACCTTCCTCCAAGATTGGCACTATAGATCCCAGTCTAACACTCACCTTTGGCAGTACTGAGCTCGTAAGCAGCATGTGTCATCCATCTTGACCTTTCGGTAAGCTACAGACAAACAAGAACTAATCTAAGTAATTAGCTAAGATCAGAGCCATGTGATTCTCATGGTTGTATGGTACCTCCTAGGTTGCCGCTTTAGCATTACTTGGCCTAACAGACCATGGATATCTCATAATTAGTATTGGGCAACAAAATAAATTCTTATTGGTATCTCACAATAGATTGACACAATGTTGCACCTAATGATTTGCAACACATAATAAATAGAGTCATCAACAACACATAATAAATAGAGTTATCAGCATTGCGGGGATGAAAACAAATATAATGTAGAGGGCAATATGTCCCTGCCAAAATAACTGAGACTTTTTTTAGGAATAAATAATTCAGACTTTGTAGTTGCTTCTGCATTTAGGGGAAATCTGCTGTCCTTTCAGGCTTTCAGCCCTAATGAAAGAAGAATGTTTAAGTCATGGCAAATGTAAGTAATTTCAACTAAACTGCCAGGCACTATCTAATCAATATGGCGCAGATAATAACAATAGCTCCAAAGTATAACATATGACTAAAGCAAGTCTAACCTTGGGTGCTATGGTTAGACTCTAAGTGTTTATAAATGTAAAAATATGCGGGCCTAGCTAGATTCACCTTAATTTTCCACCACTCAAGATGTGTTCATTATCGTGTTCCTCCATTTTAGGAATTGCAACATTGGTTTATTTCAGTTTAATTATTTAAATCTCAGCATTTGACTGTAGATATGATGCGTTCATCATTTCAGGTGCATTGTACATTTCTCTTTTCCTAACATAAGTCACACAAATCCCTCCATCCCTCCAGAGTCAATCACATCTTTATGTATAGAGCCAAACAACTATTAGCATTTTTAGTGGAAATATAGGACGAGGACGATCACTTAAAATTACTGGCAACAATAGTTTAATGTATTATCACGGTTTAACGAAATCTTAAGACGAATTAAACAGCTGCTCTGCTTAACGAAATCAATGCCAATACTGCAATTAAGCACCCAGACATCATGTGGGATTTACAGAATATAGTATACTAGCTACTTTGATGAATAAACAGATGATCACCATATAAATTGAAGTAAATCATCCGAAGGGAAATAGGATAGTGCAAGACTCACCCCGGCTCGCCACCTTGTCTTCGCCCCCCACTTGGGATATTTTGCCGGGCAGTATATTTCTCCTTTATTCCTATATAAAGACAGAAACAAAGAAATCAGTTACCTGATGCAGGGAGCACACATCATTGGGATAGGACCAGGGGCCATGTTTATCAGTTCAGTTAGGATGCTCACCAGTAATAACGAGCGCAACATGTATAGATATGGTGGATGAGGGTGTATGGAGACGGTATAGGTCCACGCAAGAAATGACCGTCAGTAGCTGTCGACCAGGTGCCGCTTCTGAGACAGTACTGTCCAAGATACTTGAACGACTGATGCAGGCACACGACAGAGTCAGCGCCGATGGTCGGATGCGCCTTGGAGGAGACACATATGCTTCTCTTCCAGAGGAAGAGGGAGTTCCCTCCAATGGATCTTACCGGGACGAACCTTCCCAGCATGATGTCCGCGAGCCTGTAGACTAGAACATGTTCCATGGAGGCATCGGTGCGTCCGATCAGTAGGATCTCTGAGTCGCATTCTGCCAGGTACACAGGAGGGCGGATCTTGGCTGTCGGGCAGGTGGCGATCAGCCTTGGGGGCTGCAGTGAACAATATGGCGATCCCTTCTCCTTCCTCCCGACATGTCGTCGTTGGGGTGGATCCACCATGAGAAACTCTAGTCGGGTCGTGAGGAAGTATAGCTTGCCCTGCAGTGACAAGGTCTCCAGCCTGCCTTGAACATCCCAGCTCGAGAGCGTCCATTGCTGATCTTCAGAGGTAGCAAAGGCCACGCGTGGCGTGGGCACCGTTGTAAGATCGAGCATGGCGGTCACCACTCCATCGTCGGGGCTGTAGCTGATAGCGGCGCAGACATTCCTGAGAGCCTGTAAAATTCGGGTCTCTGTTATAAAAGGCAGCTCAAATATAGGGTCGAAGAGCACATTCAGCTGCGGCCGGAGCGTTGCGAGCGACGGGAGCTCGACGACGTCGCCGGTGAAGGGGTGGAGCAGGCGGACCGCCATGTCGTGGTCCCGCTGCAGCAGGAGGAGCCCGTCGACGGAGTCCAGGGCGAAGTGGTCCCGGAAGATGGGGAGGCGGGCGGCGGAGAGCGCGCCCGTGCGGAGGTTGAAGAAGCGGACCCGCTCACGGAGCCTGGTGTGGCCAGGGTACAGGCGGTAGTCCTCCGGCAGCATCATCCAGTGCCGCGGGTGGAAGCGCGGGTCCACGACGCTGCGCCCGCGCGGGCTCGCCGTGCTGGACCGCCATTGGCGGCAGACCTCGCGGAAGTGGAGGTAGTCCGTTACGTCACCGGCCAGGACGCGCCCGGCGACCAGACGGGTTAGGTCTTCGTCGAGCGATGCCCAGGGCGGGGATTCGGATTCGTCGGCGGCGGTAGAATAGGATAATGCGCCGGTGGAAGGCCGCCGCTTCCTCTTGCACGGATTCGGTCCCCGCCGCCGCGCCGGAGTAGCGCGCTTCCTAGTGTTTGCCGGCGACATTCTGGCCAGGTCCCCACCCAAGATCGGCGCAGATCCGCAACCTGGACCGCAGCTAACAACCGAGATTGCGAATAGAGGTGTCGAAATCACGCGTGAAGGAAGAAAAATCTCGGCTTTAGAAGTAAAATCCCGAAGCCCAAGCACAACCTCAGTGTTCCATTGATGTATGATCCGTCCCCATCGTCACCTTTTAAATGCAAATGACCCCGTGCGGGTCGGCTGCGCCGTTTTGGATACCGATTTGGATACTGGTATATGAAAGATAGCTATTGCTACCAAATTTGGGAATTTGTATTTTATTTATTAGCAAAATTGCCATACTTGCAATGGGTTACAAAACATATACAAATTTTAGGTGTGGCGACTAGCACTAGCAAAATTGTTGCAACGCGTTAACAAAATACATATATTTGTGTTCCATTTTCTCTACTCGCCTATTTTTGCTTTGCTCATAGCAACGTGGGGGGAGCAGAAACAGCTGAGGACGCCGTGGCCGAGCACGCTTGAGACGAGAGTGCGCCGCGAGACGAGCGCGTGCGCGTGCACCTTACCCAGGTCGGTCGGACGACCCCGTTCCTCTCTTCCTCTGGACTCCCGGAAGTTCAATCGCGTCCAGTTCAATCGAAGGAGCAGAAGCAGGCACACTCCCTCTCCCTCTCTCCCCTGATCATCTCCTCTCCTGTATGCTGCTTCGCGTTACTGCATCTGCATTGTTGGTTCGCGCTAGCTAGCTGCTCCTGCTCGGCGACCCAAGTCGGAGGACCCATCGACGACACGCCGCCCGGCCCTGCTGCTGGATCGTCGCGATGGCTGACGCCGCCGACGCCGCCTCCTCCGCCGGCTCCAACCACGTCGTGGTCACCGCCGACGAGATCCGGTGCGTGCGTGGCCTCGCCTCCTCTGCTATCTGTTCGTTCGTCGGTGGCCTCGAAAGTGGCGGGCGCCGTCGCGAGCCTGGACGAGGCCAATCGAGGGCGGTCTGTCCGTCGCGACGGCCATGTAGCAAGCGTCGTCGCGGCCGTGGTGCTGCTCCCTTCCCGCGCGCGGGGCTGCTCGGTGGCCTCGGATTGGGTCTGGGCGGCCATGTAGCATGGTTTTATTACAATATATTCCTACGGTGCTTTGTTTGGCACATAACTAGATTGAATTCAACATGAGCTCTGTCAACAATTTTGATCACTAGAGATCTTGCACAGTCTAGAAACTAGGAGCATGCTCTAAAACCAAAACATTTATGCATAAGTTGACGTCTTGCTGAATGACAAAACACTATGTCTCTCCAAGGTTTACAAGCAAGTTTCTAAAGCATTAGCTCTGTAACTAAAGGAAGAATGCCAGTCTCACCAATGGCAAAGAGTAACCTGAGCCACTTTAGCTTAATTTTCCATCAGAGCCTAAGACTAACAGTACTTTATTTGAGGGATGTTTGGTAAGTGTAAGCCTGCTGTGGGCCTTCAAACATGGCATATCCTATTAATAGTAAAATCAACTTAACTTTTCATTGTCACTCTTACAAAAAGAACAACGAATCTCACTACCGGAATCAGGGGCATTGCCGAGTGCCTGGGGCTTTGCCGAGTGCTTTTACACGGGCACTCGGCAAAGGCCCTCTTTGCCGAGTGCACCTCTCGGCAACGGAAAGCGCTCGGCAATGAAACCTTTGCCGAGAGCCGAGCACTCGGCAAAGAGAAACTCTCGGCAAACTCTGGCCATTGCCGAGAGCTTGAACTCGGCAAAAAGGGGCTCTCGGCAAAGGCGGACGTGAGGCAACGCCGTCCATCTTTGCCGAGAGCCAGACGTTAGGCCCTCGGCAAAATGGGCCCTTTGCCGAGTGCCCTTGGTCTGGCTCTCGGCAAAGGCCAGGGTTTGCCGAGTGCATTCTTTGAGCACTCGGCAAAGTATTAATTTTTTTTTCTTTTTTGTTCTCCAATTTTTTACTTAGCCTTTTCAAATGATATTATACTATGTTTTGAAATGTGGCCTATTTTTCATGTGTTTTGCTATATTCCAGAGGTTTATTTCATTTCATTCCAATTTTTGGGAAAATCCAAATTTGAACTGCACGTGCATCCAATAATGGACTTTAGTGGCTAAAAATTTGATATTAGTGTTATTTATAGTATGTTAGGGGTGTGCTAAGGCTTTGACCTAAAATTATAAAGAGCGTAGTCACGAAACATGATGACCCACGTGCATGTGCACTTTTTTAAAATTCTTAAAAAAGCAAATGAATTCAAAAAATCATGAAATTTGCCACAGTGTCATCATTTCATGCGCCGATGTTGTGATAAAAAATTGATAATGTTTCGAGCAAATTGTCATATACGTTGCATTCGTATCCGACAATCTCCGAAGATGTTTCATAAACTTCTAAAGTAATCCAGATGATTCGGACTTCAAACAGTTCTCGCGGTTGATTTAGATCTCAATTCTTTTTTTATGAGTGAAGTATAGTATAAAAGGGGTCCTGTAAAAATTTGGCAATTTTTTGAAATTGTCTGACATTTTTAAATTTTTTTATCTTACTCTTTGCCGAGAGCCTTAGGTTAGCTCTCGGCAAATTTTCTTTGCCGAGTGCTACAAATGGGGCTCTCGGCAAAGAAAGTTTCTGGCTTTTTTTTAATTTTTTAAAAATCCGGTTCCCTCTTTGCCGAGTGCCCTTAGGCCCGGCACTCGGCAACGTTATAATTTTGTTTTTTATTATTTTTAATTTTTTTTCACGGATGAAGCCCTTTGCCGAGTGCTTCTCGGCCCCAAGCACTCGGCAAAGGTTTAATTTTGGTTTTTTATTTTTTTAAAATATTTTCTGTAAACAAAAAATTTTTTTTTACACGGATAAAAGCCTTTGCCGAGTGCTAACCTAGGCACTCGGCAAAGAGGGGGAAATTTGAAAAAAATTTGCTTTGCCGAAAGTGCGGATCGGCGGCACTCGGCAAAGCGTGCGCCCGGCAAAGACTTGGCGTTTTCGTCTCACTCTCTCTCTCACTCGACACACACACACGCACACACGCACGCACGCCACGCCGCCGCCGCCACATTGCGCTTCGCCCACCATACCGGCCCCTAAACGGCCCGCCGCCCCAGGCGGTCCGGCCGCCCGACCGCCACCAGGCGCCCGCCCTCCGCCGCCTCCGCAGCCCCCCCAGCCCCGCGGCCGCTCCGCCGCCCGGCCTCCGCCGCCCCGTGCGAAAACGCGCCCGCCCAGGCCCGCCCTCTTCCGGCCCGAGCCTTGCGCCCTCGGCCCGGCCAGCGCCCTCTTCCCGTCGGGCACGGGGGCGGCCACCGGCCGGCTAGCCGCCTCCCGTCCGACTGCCAGCAGCGGGCAGCCGGCCGACCCGCTACCAACCTCCCGGCCCGGCCCGGCCGGCCGGCGGGCCAGCGCCATCAGGCCACGGCCTGGGGGGCCGGCTACCCGGCTGGTATTGGGACGCCTGGCAAGGCGGAGAGCCGCGGCCGGGCTAAGCCTGGTCGGCCCTCCACCCGTGAGGCGGTGATGGCCGGCCCTCGGCCTTGCCACTGTGTGCAGACTCTGCCGGGGAGAGGAAGGGGAGGGAGGGAGGGGGGAGGAAGAAAGGGGGAGGGAGGGAGGGAGGAGGAAGAAAGAGGGAGGGAAGAGGAAGAAGTTGGCTGCCGTCCCCGTCCGTGTCGACGCCGTTCCGCTTTTGTCGACACCACCGCAGTCCGGCTAGGTCGTGGCCGAGCTGCCCCCGTTGCCGGCCTAGGCACGGTCGTCGCTGTCACCGTCGTTACCCGAAGGTAAATAGCGTATGTGGATGTTGGCCATCGAGCCATCGATGTGATTGTTCGGCCATCGAGCCGATATATATATATGTGTCTTATTGCAGGTGTGAGCATTGTCACCGTGCAGGGGAGGTGCTGTCAAAATTTTGAACTAATGCTATGCGTGTTTCTTTTATTTTGCAGAGAAGACCGTGTTGGAGCCACGCTCCAGTTGACTCCGATCGTCTTCATCGCCGTTGCGGTTCTGCCTGCACGGTGTCGCCTCGCCACTGCGACGACTCGCCATGGCCCCGCTATCGATCGCACCGCCACCTAAGGTATAATCTACTTTTTCGTATCGGGGTCATAGGTCACGTCACTAAGTTAGGCGTCTCCCGTTCGAAAGAGATACGGTTGTCGGTATGCAGATCTTTGCATATCGAAAACCGTATCTGTTTCGAATTGTCCACGTTACTTGGACAGCCCGCGCATGCGTTGTTGGGGCTAGTTTCCGTTGTCCGCTCCGATCGGAGACTGAGTTTCGGCATCACCTCCCTGTTGTTCTCCGGAAACACGATCTTTGTCGGGGGCGTGTACCGGAGAACAGATGGGGAGGTCTTTGCCGAAACTCCGTCTCCGATCGGAGCGGATAACGGAAACTAGCCCCAACAACGCATGCGCAGTGGGATTAGGACCTATCCTCACCTATTAGAGAGTAGGAGGCCGGTGTAGGTAAAATTGATTGTTATGTTTCTCGCTAATGTATATGTTAGAAGATGGATGATCGTGACTGGATGTACACGGGCCGTCCAAGTGATCGTGATTACACAGCTGAATGGATTGAGAAAACATATATGTTTTTGGAGCAAGCATTCGGCGAGGCTGCTAAAGGAGCGAGTCGGGTTCTGTGTCCCTGCAGTAGGTGTGCTAATCGGAAAAGACAATGCAAGGATACCATGGGCAAGTACCTTGTCTTGTATGGGTTTACCCGGACTATACCCGATGGGTCCACCATGGTGAAGCCCATCGAATGAGAGAGGAGGTGGTGAGAGCACGCGTCGAGGAGTTTGATGCCGATCTTTGGGGTAGCGACATGTTAGATGACTTTCATCAAGCACAGTTCGGTGATGGACGACGGATGAGGAGGAGCCGAGGCCACCGCGAAGGCGTTCTATGATATGTTTACTTACGCACGGCAACCCCTTCACGGCCACACAAATGTCTCTCGGTTAGGCGCCGTTGGCCGTCTAATGGCGTTAAAGTCTCGGCTTAGCATGAGTCGAGACGCCTTCGACGATATCCGACAGGTTGTTGGTAGCTTGCTTCCCAGAGGCTCACACTCTCTCCCGAAGAGCACGTACGAGTCGCAGAGACTGCTTCGTGCCCTTAAGATGCCGTATGATCAGATACATGCATGTCCGAATGGGTGCGTTCTATTCAGAAAAGAACACGCGGAAGCAAAGTACTGCCCGATGTGTGAATCCTCTAGGTATCGGAGGTAGAGTCTGGCCGATGGCCGAAGAGGCAGCTTGACATCCCCGTGTCGGTCGTAAGGCACCTCCCTTTCATACCGAGGCTCCAACGGCTATACATGACCGAAGAATCCGCCAAACAGATGACATGGCACAAACATGGCAAACGATACAATCCTGACAAGATGGTGCATGTATCTGATGGAGAGGCGTGGACCCACTTTGATGGCATTCGTCATGAGAAGGAGAAAGAGGCTCGTAATGTTCGTGTTGCGCTTGCGACAGACGGGTTCAATCCTTTTGGCATGATGGCTACGCCCTACTCATGTTGGCCCGTGTTTGTGATCCCCCTCAACCTTCCTCCCGGTGTGTGCATGCAAGCAAAACACATGTTATTAACGTTAATCATTCCCGGACACCCGGGGAATCATATGGGTGTGTACATGGAGCCCGTGATTGATGAATTGATCAGTGCCTGGAATGGGGTATGGACATATGACCGTGCTATAAAGAGAAACTTCAGGATGTATGTGTGGTATCTTTACTCCATGCATGATTTCGCTGCGTATGCCATGTTGTGTGCCTGGTGTGTTAATGGGAAGTTCCCTTGTCCAATCTGCAAGGAAGCTCTGAGGTTCATTTATTTGAAAAAAGGTACTAAGTTTTTGGGGTTCGACCTGCACCGACAGTTCCTCCCGCTTGACCATCCATTCAGACGAGACAGAAAAAACTTTACTAAAGGACTCATGGTGACGGACCCTCCACCCCAAATGTTGACTCCTGCCGAGGTTCGTGAAAGGATCGAAGCCCTTCAGCTCAACTCAGAATGTGATGGCTTTGTGGGGTATGGTCTACAACATATGTGGACGCATAAGTCGGGCCCGACTCGGCTTCCCTATTTTGATGACCTTCTTCTTCCGCACCACATTGATGTAATGCACACGGAAAGGAATGTCGCCGAAGCACTCTGGGGAACAATCATGGATATTCCTGAAAAGTCAAAGGACAACCCTAAGGCTAGATTGGATCTGGCAATGTTGTGCGACAGACCAAAGCTAGAGATGAGGCCTCCTAGACGCGGCAAGACATGGACAAGGCCCCCGGTGATTATATATTGAAAAGGCCACAAAGAAGGGAAGTTCTAGAATGGATACAGACTATAATGTTCCCTGATGGATACACAGCTAATCTGAGGAGAGGAGTGAAGTTAGACACCCTACGAGTCTTAGGGATGAAGAGTCATGACTATCACATCTGGATTGAACGCCTTCTCCCAAAGAATGGTGCGAGGCTATTTCCCCGAGCATGTTTGGCTAGTCATGGCGAGTTGAGCTATTTCTTCCGCCAGACTATGTGCCAAGGAGATATCTCGCACCGTGATTGCAGACCTCGAAAAAAATGGCACCCGTTTTGATCGTAAGCTAGAGAAGATATTTCCACCGAGCTTCTTCACTCCGATGCAAAGCATCGATTTTGCACCTCCCATACGCGGCACGAATGGGGGGCCCGTGCGAGTACCATTGGTGCTATCCGATCGAGAGAGTTCTAAAGGTTCTTCGGAAGAAATACAGAAACAAAAACAAAATCGAGGCTTCCATGGCAGAGGCACATATCCTCGAGGAGGTGTCCAACTTCACAACAATTTATTATAGTGACAACCTTTCGAGCACGCATAATCCTCAGCCTCGTTACAATGATGGTGGAAATGACTCAAACCTCAGTCTTTTCCGAGGGCAACTCGGAAGCGCGAGTGGATCGACAAACAAGATCTTGCTATATGATGAGTGGCGCGCTATCATGTTCTATGTGTTGACCAACCTTGACGAAGTGGAGCCATATATCACGTAAGTAGTGAGTGAACGCACTTGTTCCATACACTAACATTATTTCTTGCATCTAACTCCTATGATCTCGTTGGTATAGGGAATTTCTTCATGAATACCGGGCGTCAATCGCGCCCTCCTAACCCGCGAGGAAGCGGATGCTCTTCTTAGAAACGGTCCGGAAAATGGCAAACCTGAATTCATTTCATGGCTCAAGAAGAAGGTACCGTCCTATTTAGCTCGTATTTAGTTACATCTTTCGAGTTGCATGCCAACCTTTTCGTATGTGGTCTTGGTTTGCAGGCCCAAATTGATACGACTATGACTCCCGAGTTGAGACAAGTTGCTGATGGCTTTGGCTTTAGGGTCAAGTCATTCAGTGGTTATGATGTCAATGGATATCGCTTCCACACAACGGGCTACGAGCAGCTTCATCGAACCAGGAGAACAACAAGTTCGGGGGTTTTTTACGCTGGCCAAGATGGGGTCGAGTATTATGGAAGAGTGCGGGGAGATATACGAGCTCACTTTTCATGGTTCAACGCCATTTACTCCCGTCATATTCAAATGCCACTGGTTTGATCCTGCGGTAACGAGACAGACCCATTCTCATCTTGGTCTAGTCGAGATTCGACAGGATACCACCCTACCCGGAGATGATGTGTATATTGTGGCCCAACAGGTGACACAAGTTTATTATCTCCCTTATGCGTGCCAAAGCAATGAGCACCTGAAGGGTTGGGATATTGTGCATAAGGTACTTGCCACATGGCAAATTACCTGTCCCAAATGATGACGACTATAACTTCAATCCAAACACATACGAGGGGAGAGTTCTTTCAAGGTGTAAGGGCTAGATGGGAGGTTCGAGATAGACTTGACCGAAGCGATAGAAATGGAAGTTGGCCAAGAAATTGTTGATGACGAGGACGATGGAGATGAGGTTGAAAATGTGAGAGACTTACAAATGCTTGAGCGACATCGTTTAGGCAAACGGCAGCGAGGGCGACAATCCTCCATTGGGCGGGGTCGAGTACTTTGACATGTTTGATACCGACGATGAGGCTTATGATCCCGATCATGAAGATTATGCTTAATACATGTAATGCTATTTATTTATATGATACCTTACGTTGTTCTTACAAATGCTTGGGTTTTGTTTATTTAACCTAATTTTCTAATAATGTCTTATTGGTTCTTGTCGAATCACGGTGCCGTTGAAGATGGTGGGCGGCGGTCGGTGAACCTGTCCTCGTTGTACAACAAGACAAAAAGCTGCGATGGCGGCTGCGGTGAGGGACCTCCAGGCAGAGGCGTGGGCGAGGAGCAAAGGCGTACGAGGGAGCCGTCACCTCCTCGGGACCGTGAGCGCGAGGGGAAAGGGAGGAGGGGGACGAGGCTGAGGACGAGGTGATAGCTCCCCAGACGGACGAGGACGAGCAGGAGCAGGAGCAGGAGCAGGAGGAGGAGGAGGAGGACGCGGTGGGTGCTGGTTCTACTTCTTCCGGTACCTCGTCGAGTGTGTACTTACGCGGTCCCGCGAGTCTCCCTGCAGTACCACACCCGACGAGGCGGCCGGTGATTCGCCCTGAGGGCCAAAAGTAAGTAACTTCCATGGTATTACTATTTCATATGACATATTGGGAATTGAATTGTAAACTAATACTATTGGTTAACCACTTTTCAGGAACTGGTTGGTTGTGGTGCCGGGTGAGCACTCGCGCCCACCAAATAACGTCCTGGGTCTTCTCTCGTAGAACGCGCACTACCCCGGCCTGGTGGCGTGACGACGCCGGGAATGAGGAGCCTCCCGGACGTTCGAGCACTTCGCCGTTGCCCCGCATCCGGAACATCGAAACAAGGCGGCGCGTGTCTTGCACGAGTTCTGGGGAAGTCTTTCATCCAACCCTAGCAATCTTAATACATCAAATTTATTGCACTTATCTTCAAATAAGAAATTGACCCTTTATGTTTTGCGTGTAGACTTTTTTACAAATGCGAGGAGGGATACGAGGGACGGGGCCCAGGCATGTGTCACTAGGGCTGCAAGAAGCTCGTCACCGACATTCACTACGAGGCGCGTCTCTAGGCCATCGTCAATTACCATGGCATCATCCTTGGGGAGAAGGTCACCAAAACACAAGCGAGGACGATGACGCTGACTCGGGACCAGTACCTCGCGGTATATAAATGATATGATCTTTCAGTTTACACATGTCTACTTTGATCTACTTATATGTGAAATTGTGACGTGCGAGGCTTGCCCCCTGGTGGTGCTCCAGCCACCAAGGCTGGCTGGGAGCGGATCGTGAGGCAGTGGTGCGGTCCGGAGTGGGAGGAGACCCACAACGCTAAGCGGGAGTGCCGCTTGATGATGCCCGGCGTATCGCACCATCAAGGCGGCCGCAACCTCACCGGATACGCAAGCGCCTGGGTAAGCTAAGTCGATGATTCTTCCCTCACTAACTCGTGATTCTAACTCGTGGTCATTCCTTCACTACTCCGTTTCTTGCGTCTCGGGCCCATGGTGGCGCGCCTTGTCCCATCTTCAAGGCATTTGCTATGGCGCACAAAGGGCAAGGCGTCGTCCGGCGTCTCGTACAACCCGGAGGACCCGCCCGGGCGTACACCAACGCCCGGCGTGCGGCCGCCTCGGCCGAGTACACGTCCCGCGGGGGGGCGGTACACGGCGAGGACTACGATCCGGCGACCCGGGACCTTGACCCGAGAGATCGTCATGAGGGTGGGCGGAGGAAAGAAGCATGGGCGGTGCTGGATGGGCGGCGGCGTCATCGACTCGGCCTCGACTCCCACTCTCTCCCGGCTGCGAGCACGAGCACGGACGCAAAAGCGTGCCCATACGCCCACGGCCGCCCGGCTTCACGGCTCGCTTATGCCACACTCGAGGTAATTGCATGTTGTTGTAAGCTTGATCGATGGCGTTTCAATTATTATAACTCCACCTTTGCATTATTGCAGGGCGGGATGGAAGCGAGAAAGGAGGGAGGCGTTGGAGCGGCACCGGGCGGTACGGGAGCCCGGCTCGAGGCCGAGAGGGCCGTGCGTGGCTTGCAGCGAGGCGAGGATGGCCCGGCTCATCGCCTTCGTCGGCCCGGATGGGGGGCACGTTCGGGGATGGAGCTCCCACAACGAGTTACTAGCTCCGGTAGTAGTGCCGCCTCGGCCTCGGCCTCGGGCTCAGCCTCCTCTCTTTGGGACTCCTGTAAGTATAAATGTGTATTGGTTTCGTTCGAACTTTAGTCATCACACGTACTAACCCGGTCTCCTTTGTGCAGCCTCGGTCGGCGGGTTCGAACAACCCGGCTTGGCCTACGACGCAGCGATCGCCCCGCCTTCACCGAGGGGACGGGGTGGCCGGGTTGGCGGGGGGGCGGTGAGTTGACTCTCGTCGGATTTGTGAGTTGGCCCTTGACCGTCTCCTTCTCAATTCAATAATGCACTTGGTCCTTATGAGGTTTCGAGACATTTGTGATCGGATTATGATCGAATTTCTGATGTACTGTGATGTGATGTGATCAGATTGCGATCGGATTTGATATATGTGATGTGGTTGTGATATATGTGTTATGGATGTGCTGTGGATGTGATTTATGTGATGTTTATGTGATATGTGTACTGTGTATGTGATATTTACCCTGTGTGTGCTGTGATTTAAAGGAAAAACAAATTGAAAAAAAAATTTGTGGTCACTTTGCCGAGTGCAATGACCAAGGCACTCGGCAAAGTGACCATATTTGCCGAGTGCTATCGACACTGCTCTCGGCAAAAAAATTTTTAAAAAAACCAGAATTACCTCTTTTGCCGAGTGCCCACAAGTGAGGCACTCGGCAAAGGATTTTTTCAAAAAATTTTAATTCTTTGCCGAGTGCCACCCTTGTGGGCACTCGGCAAAGAATTTTTTCAAAAAAAAAAATTTAATTCTTTGCCGAGTGCCCACAGGGCAGGCACTCGACACGATATTTTTTCAAAAAAAATTAATTTTTTTGCCGAGTGCCTCCCTTGTGGGCACTTTCGGCAAAATTTTTTTCAAAAAAAAAAAAATTTAATTCTTTTTGCCGAGTGCTTCGTGCGGAGGCACTCGGCAAAGCCGCCGTCCGTTTTTCTGCCGCCGTCAAGGCAACTTTTCTTTGCCGAGAGCCTCCGTTGGCACTCGGCAAAGCCTTTACCGAGTGCCCGAGAAAAGGCTCTCGGCAAAGAGCCCGTTGCCGACGGCGGCTTTGCCGAGAACTCTTTGCCGAGTGCTACACTCGGCAAAGCCTTTGCCGAGTGTTTTTTGCCCTTTGCCGAGTGCCTGAACTGAAATCCCGTAGTGTCTGAGCATATTATGGCTTAATTTATTTCAGGTACATCTACAGCATATCCTGTCTACCTCCATCCTTGCCCATTGCGCCTGCAATGGTTGTAAATCCATTATTTGATGCCAAGCTAGCAGCAAACCATGTGGTGTGTGCATCTCTGATGGCATGCATCTCTGCTGCTGCGTCGCTCATCCCTGTTCGATCCCCTTTGAGCAGGATATGGCAAGCCTAAAGACAGAAACCAAGCAATCCTTAATTCTGCTCCTTATAATACTATCATTTGACTCTACATGCAGCCAGATTGTTGAATCAATAATATCTAAGATTCTTTCTCTGAGCGCATTCTTGGCATAATTATGCAAATCTACTGTGTCTCCAAACATGTCATCTGTGGGGCTCCTCCCAGTAAACATCTCAAGCAATAATATACCGAGACTATACACATCACCAATAGTTGAGACAGTAGAGCCTTCAGCATACTCTACAAAATCAGCAAACATATTTGATCAGTGGTCATGAATTTCATCTGTGGTGCAGAGCATCTTACAAGGAAAAAAACAAAGGATATTTCGGTTACCTGGAGCAACATAACCAACTGAGCCTTTTATTCCAATCGTGCTATTTGAATTTTGCAGGATCTTACTTGCATTTTCTGGAAGAATTCGTGATATGCCGAAGTCTCCAACTCGAGCAGTCATGTCTTCTGCAAGAAGGATGTTGCTTGGCTTGAGATCGCAATGAGCAATTGGTGGCTGACAGTGATTATGAAGATAGTTCAAAGCATCCATGATATCTACAGCAACGTCTAGCCTTTGTTCTAGGCTTAGAGTATTTGCCATAGTGAGAGTATCAGAATTTGGATGAAGCCAATCTTTTAAGCTGCCATTTGGCATGAACTCAAAAACTAGTGCCTTAAACTCTTGACCTTGGTGATTCATGCTTGAGCAGCATGTGATGATTTTAATGAGACAACGGTGATGCACCATCCTCAATGCTTCACATTCAGCCACAAAGCTTTTAGTGGATCCAGATTGTTGAAGGTTAAAAACTTTCACTGCCATAATTGTTTCTTCCTCAGCCTGTAAAGTGCATTTGTAGACTGCCCCAAAGCTTCCTTTACCAAGCAAATTGTCTTCTGAAAATCCATTCGTTCCATTTGCTAATGCATGGTAAGAAACTCTTTCATACTGTTCCTCAACTATTGGTGGTAAGGGTTTGTTACGATTTCGTTTAAGCTTGTTCTTGATAAACTGAAGGAGTGCAATAAAGAAAGCTAAGGTCAAGAATGCACCAATTGTTGCTAGAGCTATTTTAAGATGCTTCAGCTGCCCTTTTCTGTTCTTTTCCATGGAACTTGTCTGGCATGGAGCTAAATGAAGTTGAGGTAATCCACCACAAAGATCACTGTTTCCAATGATTGAAAAGTTAGTGAAATACTGGAAGATACCCTCCTTTGGAATCTCCCCTTGAAGATTGTTGAATGACAGATCCAATTCTGATAATGCTGTCAAATTCTGTAGGAGTGAAGGAATTGGCCCTGACAAGTTGTTGTGTGCCAGATACAACACTTGAAGATCTTGAATATTTCCAATGTTACTTGGGATAGCACCAGTTATTTTATTCATGGACAAATTGAGTGCTGTTAGACCTTTTAAGTTACTCAGAGTTTGAGGTATGCTTCCATCGAATGAGTTATTATCCAATCTAAGATATTGCAGTACAGTGCATTCCCCAATACTCTCGGGTATCTCGCCAGACAATCGGTTCCCAGACAGAACTAGTTGGTTAAGGTTCCCCAAACTACTCATTTCAGAAGGAAGCTGTCCTGATAATGAATTGTATGATAAGTTTAAATAATTAAAGGATGGCAGTTTGAAAATCTCATTTGGAATTGAACCAATGAGGTAGTTCTTTGATAAATCAAGCCAGAATAGATTCGCCATGTTCCCTATGCTTGCTGGAATTGACCCACCCAACTTGCAATGATGTGCATTTAAGACAATTAACCTTGTGAGATTTCCAATAGATAAAGGAATGATGCCTGACAAGTCAGTGTTGAACAAATTTATCCCAGTCAAGTTTGGCAGCCTGCTAATGCTCTCTGGAATAACCCCTGATATGGAAGTACTTGACATACCGAGGATTTGCAGGTTGAGCAGATTGCCGATGTCTGATGGTATGCTTCCTGAGATCCCAGCTCCATCAAAGCGGAGCATTTGTAGGCTAGATATATTCACTATTGAACTTGGCAGCTGCCCAGTCAAACCGGGGTTGGGGCCAATTTCAAGTTCTGTGAGCTGGGTGCAGTTTGAGAGGGATGTGATGAATTCCCAGCCCTCCTTGTCATCTGCTTCCAACATGTTATTGAACAATATTAGACTCTGTAGAGCTCCCAATCTACCAATGGCACTAGGCACATGTCCACGGAGCCTATTTTCTGAGAGGTCAAGTATCTGCACTGTAGTCAGATTGCAGAGTGTAACAGGGATGGACCCAGTGAACTGGTTAGCATAAAAATCAATCTCCTGGATGCTGCGGAGCTTGCTGCCTATGACATCAGGAATTCTGCCATAGAGCATGTTTTCTTGGATCTGAAACCTTTCTAATGAGGATAGGTTGTACAAGGAATGCGGGGGTTCGCCAGAGAGGTGATTGTTGTTGAGGTCGAGGTGCCAGAGGGCCTGGATGCCGCCGAGGCCAGGCGGGATGGTACCGTGGAGCTGGTTCAGCGCAAGAGACAGGATGCTAAGCGACGACAGGTTGGCCAGTGACGCCGGGATGGTGCCGGTGAGGCTGTTGTTCCATACACTGAGCACCATGAGATTGACCAATTTGTCACCGAACTCGACGGGCACGCTTCCGGTGAGCTGGTTGAAGCGGAGGCGCATGAGCACTAGGCTGGTACAGGAGCTCAAGTTGGCGGGGATCTTGCCTGAGAAGGCGTTGTAGCTCAGGTCGAGTTCTTGGAGGCGGCGAAGGCGGCCGAGGCTGTCCGGGATGCCACCGCTCAACGCGTTGGAGCTGAGGTTGAGCGCCGTCAGGAACGACAGGTTCCCAACGGCAGGCGAGAGTGCTCCACTGAGCCCGTGCAGGGGCAAGCTCAGCGCCACCACTCGGCGGTGCCTGGCCCCGCACGTCACCCCCTCCCAGCTGCAGAATCCACCGGCACTGCTACTGTTCCAGGACGAAAGCTTGTCGCCACCGCCGGCGGCGATCGCCGCGGCCTTGAAGGCAAGCAGCGCGGCCTCGTCGTCGTCTCCGGCTTCTATGGTGGTCACCACGAGCGTCAGCAGAAGCAGCAGGCTCACCGAGCGTGGTGCCATGCCTGATTGATCGCCTGTTGCCTCTGCAGCGGGCAGTGCTGGAACTGGAAACAACGGGTGAGTGATGATTGATTTTCTGGTAAGTGCATGCTGCAGGCTAAGCTCAGATACTTTTCATGTTCCGCTGTGACGTGCGCATTTGCCGGGGGTATGAACGACACATTTGTTCTGCTCTTGCTCTGTCTCGTAGGCTAATGTTTGGCTTAGAGTTGAGGCTCTGAACATGTGATCAATAATGCTGTCAAGTTTAGCCAACCTCATTAAAAAAACATAGTTCATTTGATTATTAGCCTACTAGAGAGAGAGAAAATTTAATACTCCCTCCGTTTCAAATCGTAAGTCTATTTTGTTTCTCGCCTCAACTATGTAAATAGAGCGTTACTTTTGCTCACATAAAACATAGTAAATACATGGATTTTATTTACAGTCTATTTTGTTTCAAATAAAATGTATGATGCCTGCAAGTGGAGTTTTTAATAAATATGATAAAAAGTGCCTCATATCTAATAAATCAACAGTAGACTACTTGATATAAAACTTCCTTAAAAAAAGGTACATCAAAGACAATCTGATAGTTTTCTTTCTTCGACGGTCGACCACATGTATGTGGTGTTTAATACTTTGATATACGGCACCCCAGGTCCAAGTGGGAAATGCTTAGTTTCCTTTTTACTTGTTGCGGAGTTTCAGACTTCCTTGATGCGATGTTTTCATAATTCATTTTCTTATTAATTCAAAACAATTACATCAAGATGACATAATTATCTTCAAAGCACTCAGGACGGATCACTAAAAATATTTACAAAGCAGCTGGATGCTAATCAGCGGCAAATCTAGAACGAGACTAAATCATTTCCAACCTCTAAAGCCTCTTCTTTCTCTCTTTCATGCCTACTCCCTCCATCCTAAATTATAAAGCATGTTAAAAATCTTAAAGAGTCAATTTTTTAAAAAATTGACTAAAATTATAGAACACCACAAAGATTTATGATATCAAATAGGTATATGAAAATATAACATATAAAGAATATGCTACTTAGTTGGTGTCATAAGTGTTATTATTTTATTATATTAATTTAGTCAAACTTGAAACATTTTGACACTCTAAAATTCTTGGAATACCTTATAATTTGAGATGGAGGAAGTTAAAAAAAATAAAAAAAAATAGAAGGGACTCTACTATCTAGAAGCGATAGTGGGAGGGGGTGGAGGCAGCTTGAGCTTCGTCCCTCTAGATCCGCCCTTGATGCTAATGGCTATCAATCGTTTGATAAAGAAACTTTATGGCTACACGGGCGGTACAAGCAAGTTTGGCCCTTGTTCTCTTTGCAAATGTTAGAAAAATTTGCAATTGTAGCATTTCGTTTGTATTTGGCAATTATTATCCAATCGTGGACTAACTAGGCTTAAAAGATTTGTCTCGTGATTTAGAACCAAATTGTGTAATTAGTTATTTTTTACTTTATATTTAATGCTCTATGCATACGACTAAAAATTGATGTGATGGAGAGAGAATAAAAAAAATCTAGAATTTAGAGAAGAGGACAAGGGCTTGGTTTATATGGTATAGCCCATATACATGAAATCAGTGGGTAACCACTACACTGCGCTACAAGCTAGTCTGGTTTATATGGTATAGTCCATGAATGAAAAGAAATGTCTTTTTTTTTAAAAAAAAAACAAGATCATTTTTTGTTGACAGAGCACTAGTACACAAACCATTTGTGTTGACACTAGCGTTTTATTTCTACTTGGCGGTTTTTCTTTAGAACGACCTATAGAAATCGACCCTATTTCTACAGGCGGTTCTCTTAAGGAACCACCAGTAGAAATACGATTTCTACTGGCAGATTTCTTAAGGAACCGTCAGTAGAAATCGACTATTTCTACTGGCGGATTTCTTAAAAAACCACCAGTAGAAATCGCCGATAGAAATAATTTGAAATTAAATTTTTGAGTTTTTCAAACTTCCTCGGATGGAGAAACTCTCAAAATAAAAGTTGTAGATCTTGAAAAGTTATGAAACTTTGTAGTTGACAACTTTTTCAGTTGAAATCATCTTTTTATGGAAAACTACGAATGAAATTTTCAAATTTAAAATTCAAATTTTGCAAATGACCTCGGATGGAGAAACACTCTAAATGGAAGTTGTAGATCTCGAAAAGTTATAAAAGTTTGTAGTTTAACATTTTTTTCATTTGAATTCATTTGAACCCTCAAATATTCAATTTTCCATCCGGTTTGTATAATATGTGGGGAACAAAAATGAGATATAGTCACAAGTGAGTGTGCGGTGTAGTGGTAAGGGGAGGGTACGCCTTGAAGCCAAGGTCGCGGGTTCGAATCCCGTTGGCCGCGTAGCGCGCGATTTTACGCGAAAAAATGCGCGACTTGCGACTTACGCCTACGGGATTTTTTTAATTTTTTAATCCCTTTTTACAAAATATTCCAATAATATTCCTACCCAAATAATATTTGCACATATAGCCCCTTTTGGTCGCGCCGTTGGGGCTGGCGTGACAAAATAATTTGTCACGCCACATGCATTGGCGTGACAAGATCTTACACGTTGGCGTCGTTTCCGGCGTGGAAAATCTGTCACGCCAATGCATGTGGCATGACAGTAAGGTCTTGTCACGCCACCCCCGGTGGCGTGACAAGACTGAATTTTCAAAAAATCATAACTCTTTCATACCATGTCAGATGAAGATGACTTTTATATCAAAATTGTAGCTCTCGAGGAGATCTACAACTTTCTAGTTTCGAGTTTTTTCATTTGAGGACATTAAGATGCTCAAAAAAATCAAATACTTTTTCAGCACCATAATAAACGCGTATAAGAGCTCGTCACTTTTGAAAATTCATATCTTTTTTGTACGGTGTCAAAAAAGATACTTTTTATATCAAAGTTGCAGCACAAAACGATATCTACAACTTTGTAGTTACAAGTTTTTTCATTTAAAAACGTTACAATGCTCAAAAAAATAATATAGTATTTTAGCTCCATATATGTGTTGAAATACTATATTATTTTTTGAGCATCTTAACATCCTCAAATGAAAAAACTTTCAACTAAAAAGTTGTAGATATCATTTTGTGCTACAACTTTGGTATAATATGTATCTTTTTCTGACACTATACAAAAAATATATGAATTTTCAAATGCGACGAGCTCTTATACATGTTTATTATGGTGCTGAAAAGTTTTTAATTTTTTTGAGCATCTTAATGTCCTCAAATGAAAAAACTCAAAACTAGAAAGTTGTAGATCTCCTCAAGAGCTACAATTTTGATATAGAAATCATCTTCATCCAACGTCGTATGGAAGAGTTATGATTTTTTAAAAATTCAGTCTTGTCACGCCACCGCGGGTGGCGCGACAAGACCATATCTTGTCATGCCACATGCATTGGCGTGACAAGATTTTCCACGTTGGAAACGACGTCGAACGTGTAAGATCTTGTCACGCCAATGCATGTGGCGTGATTAAGCATTATTTGGTCACGCTTAGCCCCACCGGCGCGACCAAAAGTGCTATATGTGTAAATATTATTTGGGTGGGAATATTATTAGAATATTTTGTAAAAGGGGATTAAAAAATAAAAAAAGTCCCCGGGTGCCTCCCCCGGTTCGAAAAATATTTTTTACCTTTTTAAAAATATTTTTTTACTATTTTTTGGGTGATTTCTTGGCAATGATTTCTACGGATGGTTCCTTAAGAGAACCGTGCAGTCAGAAATCAATCTCTACTGGTGGTTTTCAACCAACCGCCCGGTGAAAATAAACCATTTTCATTTGGCCTCTCCCACTGGCGGTTGGAGAAAACGCCAGTAGAAATATGTCTCCAACCGCCACTATAGAGCTTTTCTATACTAGTGGAGGGAGCAGGTCTCATTTGGTATAACAACCTTGGCCCGAACCTGACTCCGTACGTCTGCTCCGCCTCACCCCGCCCCGTACGTAGGAGGGCCATTTTCGAAGAGGACGTGTGTAGACAGATAGACGAGCCAAAGAAAGCTTCTTTCTTTCTTTCTTTCCTGCCTCCCGTGGTGACTTTCTCCTCCACAGAAAAAAGGCATGGATGGGCCAGAGCCTATAGTCTTGTTTGGCTAGTGGTATATTGATAGAATAATATCACGATTTGACTAGAAAGAAGGTCATATAATTAATATTTCGCGACCTATTACTAGTTGGTCATTAGTGATGCCTTTCAACGGCGTCCACTCTTCATGTTGGCATCATCCAGTCTTTTTTTATGTGGCTCGTTCCATACTAATGTCCATCAGGAATAAATACTTTTCCAAACATGGTAGTTTTTTTTTTTTTTTTGAAACCTGGGATAAAAGCAACTTCTCAAATCAAACATGCTGGTTGTTTTTCTTCATGAAACCTAGTATAATATATGCATAGATTCTATCTCTGAGTATATCAACTACCATGGAAAGATTAGCGTTATTAAATCTTTCTATGCTTAGTCAAAATCAAACTTAAACCCGGACGTGCATATTCAATCGTAAGAAAAGTAACCGAGTTATGCTCATAACTTTGTGCATGCTAATCCTTTTGTTGGACTGTCGACTATGTTAGGCCTAGATCTCCAAGGTTGTTTGAGGTTTTGACTTTTGAGCATATGACGTTCGCACAAATGAAAATTCAATGCTTTGTCCATTCTTCTCCACCCATATCTGCAGTCATTGGTTAGTAGTACAATATTTCTACATGCAAAGAAATACTAAAAGAATCAGGTTGTGGAAAGTCTGTAGGAGAAAAAAAAAGAACCGTACGTCTGGTTTCTGAATGTTCATGTGGGGAGCTCAAAACCTTTTGGGGATGGCCGGATGGGTGGGGCCGTGGCGGCTTTCAAACAAGTCACGGCAATCTTTCGTATGCACACAAAAAGAAAACGGAAACAAGGAAAGTGACAGAATTCAGGAAGTCAGGAGCACCGAGCACGACTTCCGGACATGCAACACTCAACCTTTTTTTTTTTTTTTTGGAGGAAAATGCACCACTCAACCTGGAGAGCCCTTCATTGCAATGAACGGGCTGACGGCCCAGCAAACTAGCACCTTGTGCGGGTCCAATAGCGCACAAAGCAAACTAGCACCTTGGGCTGACGGCCCATGCTCTTCTGCCAGTTTCCACCCCGTACATCGGTGGAAGGCCCAATACTGGACTCGCTGGCAAAGAGGCCCACGGAAGAGAGAGGTCGCCGCTGCCGTGCCGGCGTCGCCGGAGAAGTGGACCCCCGTGGGCGATGGCGATAAGGGCGGCGGACGGAGGTGAGGGAGGAAGAAAGAACGCGTGGAGAACGATAAGCTGACACATGACATCTCCTTTAGGGTCATGTCCATCACGAACTTTTAGGTTGTGCTGTTGTATTTTCGCATTCGCGGCATCCGGACCTGCGTCCGCCTCGTCGTGCCCAGTGCCCAGCGAGGTCGCCAAGCAGGCAAGCACCCCATCTCCGAAGCACCAAGGTCGTCACCAAGTTCACCTCATTTAGGTTGCCTTCTGCTGTCCTAGCTATTCAGTGCTGTTGATGGTTCAGTGGTTGTGGTGCCTTGTTTCTTTGTTTTTGTTTTGAAACAGGGTGCCTCATTTTATTTATCCATAAGAACCAGCCAAAAGCAGGGGATGTGAAATTATGAATGAAAATGGAAGCTCCAAAAACAAATCAGCAAAACCAACCGGATGTTTTCTGAATTTCTACATCTGTCTGCACCCTGGTTGCCATATAGAAAGTCAGTTTGAGCTATAGCCTGCTTTGTTAATGATTGAATTTTTATTATGGAAACTTTACTATTCTTTTTTTTCCATGGTGGTTATTCTGAACTTGTCATTTGAAACGCCTATGTCTAACCTTTTGAGCCAGTCATCTTGATATTTTGATAATTTGATCCTTGATTGGTGAGGATTTGTAGTAAGGCATATGGTATGAGTGGCATTCCCAATTGCCCACTGTTGTCAAGGTCCAATCATTATATGTTCAGCAGGTATAAATAACTAAATATGCATGCATTTTCCTTTTTTCGGACTTTATGAAATGAAATACGAACACAAAGAGACTTCAATTCTGACAGCATATACAGCTCAGTTAATTCAGGTGTCTGCATATATCTACATCATATCCTAATCTATCTTCGACGGTGGTCATTGCTCTTGCACATGACTGCAATTAATTGGTGCCTTCTCAAGCTAGCTGAAAATCATGAGGTATGAATCTCTGATGTTGCAATGTGCATCTCTCATCATAATTTTGTCGTGGGACATGCTTTGAACAGGATATGGCAAACCTGAAGTCAGAAACCCACCAACCCCCCCCCCAAGATTCTTGTTTGTACTCTTCTTAATATTTTTCTTTCATTCTTTATACAGATAAAGCCTGTTGAAACAGTAAATGCCCTATCACTAAATGCATCCATTGGGCTTCACAAAAAAAATTCAAGCAATAATATGCTTACACCAGGTGTTTATATCTCAGAGTCATGGTCTACAGAATGTGCAAACATAACTGATCTTATAGTTCATCTTTACCATGTAGGCAAACAATTAGTTTCTATTATTTAGTTTATATGGTGGCTGTGTTTTACATAAGCAACCCACTTGCATAAATTTGATGTAAATAAATGTTGATTGACAAGGGAAGAATAATAGCGTTGAAGTGTTATATAATCTTCAATTATTGTTTGAGGCAAGTGAGCACCTGAAAGCATATTGCCTATTTTCAGCTCAGCTCATTCATCGCTGTTGTAAATTACGGTATAAATCTCTTATGGCATGCACCTCGATTGTTGCATCCTGTACCGATAACCTCTCTTTCGGCTGTTTGTTTGAGCAGGATATTCCGAGAGCAGTGATTGCAACCAAGCATTTTTCAATTCTACTTCTGGTGGTGCTGTCATGGGCTTCTGTATGCAACCACATTGTTGTATCAACTATCTCCCATATTCTCTCTAGAAGTGCATCCTCTGAGAACTTATGCAGATCCAGTGAACCTCTGAACATATCATCAGTTGGGCTCCTTCCTGTAAACATCTCAAGCAGCAATATCCCAAGGCTATAAACGTCTCCAAGAGCTGAAACAGAAGAACCTTCACCATACTCTATGATTGAGCAAAAAAGGAAAAGTGAGCATGCCAAGTTTATAGAAGAACTAAGAACAATGAACAAAGATCAGAACATAATGATTTCAGTTACCTGGAGCAACATAGCCAATAGAGCCTCTTATTCCAATTGTCTGCCGCTTTCGAATTTTTTAGGGTTTTTCTTTCTCTATATTGAAGGATTCTTGATATGCCGAAGTCTCCAACTCTGGCACTCATGTCTTCTGCAGGAAGGATGTTGCTTGGCTTGATATCACAATGAATGATAGGTGGCTGACAGTGACTGTGAAGATAATCCAAAGCATCAATGATATCAACAGCAATATTGAGCCTTTGTGCTAGGCTTAGAGTATTTGTCACTGTGGGCATGCCAGATTTAGGATGAAGCCAATCACTTAAGCTACCGTTTGGCATGAACTCAAAAACCAGAGCCTTGAACTCTTGGCCCTGTTGATTGATGCTTGAGCAACACGTGATGATCTTTACGAGACAACGGTGACGCACCCTTCGCAACACTTCACATTCAGCCACAAAACTTCTAGTAGATCCAGATTGCTCCATGTTAAAAACCTTCACTGCAGCAATGGTTCCCTCTTCTTGAAATGTGCATTTATAGACTGCTCCAAAGCTTCCTTCACCGAGCAAATTGGATTCTGAAAATCTCTTAGTTCCAATTTCTAATGCGTGATAAGAAATTTTTTGGTAGTGTTCCTCAATTATCGGTGATTGGAATGAACTCTTCATCCTTTGCCTATTCTTCCTATAGATCAACAGAAAGACAGCAATAACAACAGCGAAGAACAGGAGTGCAGCGGTTATCGATAGAGGTATTATAAGATGCTTCATCCGTCTTTTCTTATTCGTGTTCACATAATTCTTGTGGCATGGAGGTAAGCGAAGTGAAGTATGCCACCACATAGCTCCTTATTTCCAACGATTGAGAAGTTATTAAAGTTTCTGAAAATTCCCTCTTTTGGAACTTCCCCTTGCAAACTATTGAAGGACAGATCCAATTCTGATAATGATGTCATATTCTGCAACATTGTGGGGATGGGTCCTGACAAATTGTTGTTTGACAGATCTAGTTGTTGAAGGTTGTGCATTGTACCAATGCTTTCTGGAATCGTACCAGACAATTTATTCATGGACAAGTTAAGTGCAATTAGACCCTTTATATTGTTCAGAGATTGAGGTATTTCCCCATGTAATGAGTTATTCTGCAACCAAAGTCCTTGCAGCACGATGCACCACCCAATGCTTTCAGGTATCTCACCAGACAATTGGTTCCCAGATAGATCCATGTTGTTTATATTCACTAAGCTACCAACTTCAGAAGGAAGAGGACCCGAAAGTGAATTATTTGATAGGACCAAGAACTTAGAAAGGAGTGGCAATTTGAAAACCTCTGCTGGAATTGAGCCATTCAGAAGGTTATTAGCTAGATCAAGGGCTACAAGATTCTTCAACTTTCCAAAGCTTGTCGGAATCGCACCCTCCAGGTTGGCATTTTGTGCAAATAATTCAGACAACTTTGAGAGATTTCCAATAGATGTAGGAATGATGCCTGACAAGTTAGTGTTGTACAAACCTAACTGAACCATGCTTCCTAGCTTGCCAATGCTATCCGGAACTACTCCGGATATGGATGTATCCCCAACACTAAGGAGCTGGAGGCCAACTAGATTGCCAATGGTTGATGGGAGGGCCCCAGATATCCCATTGTATTCTAAGTTGAGGATTTGCAGGGTGGTTGAGAGATTTCCTATAGAACTTGGCAGCTGCCCAGTGAAGGCATTGGCTGCGATTTCCAAATCCTCGGAGCTGGGTGCGGTTTGATGTGAAGTGATGAATTGCCACCCGTTCTCGTCGTCGCTTCTAGGTTGTTATCGAACAAGTATAAACCTTGCAGAGCCCGCAGTCTCCCCAGTGTGTGAGGCACATAGCCACTGAGCCTATTATCTATGAGTTCAAGTTCTTTGAGAGCAGTGAGGTTGGAGACTGAACTAGGGATGGGTCTAGTGAAGCGGTTCCCCGCAAGGCTAAGTACCAGCATGTTTGGGAACCAGTTGCCAATGTCGTCAGGAATACCTCCATGGAACATGTTATTCTGAATCTGGAACTTTTCCATTGAAGACAAGTTATGAAGGTAGTGAGGGAACTTGCCAGAGAATCTGTTGAAGGCGAGTGATAGGTACTGGAGGCCTCGGAGTCCGCTGAAACCGCGCGGGATGGTACCCTCCAGCTGGTTGAGCGTGAGGGAGATGACAGTTAACGATGACAGGTTGGCCAGCGACGCAGGGACGACGCCAGTGAAGTTGTTTCTCTGCAGGTCGAGCAACCTAAGTCGCTTCAGCTTGTTGCCGAGCTCAAGAGGTAGAAGCCCGTGGAGCTGGTTGGAGCCAAGGACCATGGCGGTCAGGTTGGTGCAGGAGCTCAGGTTGGAGGGGAGCTCACCATAGAAAGCGTTGTGGCTCAGGTCGAGGGCCTGGAGGTGACCCAAATGGCCAAGGCTCGCAGGGATCTCCCCGCTGAACCCATTGTAGCTCAGGTTGAGAGTCCTGAGGGAGGATAAGTTGCCGATGGCCGGTGAGAGGACACCGGTGAGCCCGTGGGAGGCCAGGCTCAGCGCCACCACTCGCCGGTGCTTGCTCCCGCACGTCACTCCCTCCCAGTGGCAGAACCCGCCACCGCCCGGTGGTGCTACCGTTCCATGAAGCAAGAACGTCGCCATGGCTGCCACGGACAGCAGCAGCCTTGAAGGCTAGCAGTGCAGCCTCGTCATCATCGCCTACGGCCGCATGTGTCGAGATGGATACGGAGGCAGGTAGCAGCAGCAGCAGCGTCGTCCTCACAATTGGCATTGCCATAGTGTTTGGTCCTAACTCCTAACTGGGTAAAGTTCTTGCTTTGCTCAATTATTTCTAGGATTTAGAGCTGCCACGGAACAGGGATAGTGCGTTTTCCGTCTTCGAGTCTCTTTTGCTTGCAGACCTGATCTGCAACGAAGGTGACGGGTGTTGGACCAGAGGCACGCGCCGCTGACTGATGTGGCTACCCGCGCGGCCCGCGCCTCTCAAGTCTCGTACTCGTCGCCTCATCAGGTGTGAGTCATATTTCTGTACAGAAAGTTGCTGGTTAGTCAACAAAGGCTCGATATTATATTCATTAAAAATTAAAAACTATGCAAAGTCACCCGTTAATGTGCAGTTAGTCTGTGTGCAGTAAGCGCTTCTAATGTTAAAAATCAGAACGTGGGTGGTTAAAGCTGCATTTTTTGGAAGCAACCACTATCGCTTAGTACAATTTCTGAACTACCTTAGGTCCTGCTTTATGCTTTTTTAAATAGGTGGAATAGGGAGGTATTCCATAGTTGTTTTAATGGAGATAGAGAGAGGAAGTATATTTCATAGTTGTTTGCTGTTTCAACCAAATAGCTTATAACTTTTTGAAAGGATTGAGCAAGGGGCTAGAGAGGAGGGTGAATAGGCTTGTTTTCTGAAACTCACAAACTTCAATCAAACTGTTAGATCACGGAGCCTTCACGTATCCCTGCGGACTCCTCGTTGTGGAGTTTCAAGACGGATGCGCGGAGCCTCCGCGTGTCAGAGCACATAACAAGTTACAGCGGAATGTAATGAATGAAACTTGACCGAATATGATATGCATGGGTCCTCCTGGAGAGTGAGCTATCCATAGTAGTGGTTGCACCTGGAAATCGTAGAGCAGGTAGATCTTGTATAAACCCTAGAAATAAATTCAAACATAAGTAATAGCAAAGAACAAGCACAACACAAGTAACGCAAGGATTTATTCCATGGTTCATTTCGCCACGAAGGTTTGTCTATGTCCATATTGTTGAGGAAGAGCTGCTAGTCAGTTGGAGTGAATGAACAAGAAAGATGAGACTGTTGGAGGGAGAGCGGGAAGAGTATAAATAATCCCCCTCAGCTCTCACAGCCGGCCGAACAGACTTGTTTAGCATTTTTGGCTGGATAAATATGATATATAGATTTTTTTTTTAGCAAAGAATATAGAGATGGATTTTGAGCACATGATTCTTTGGAGCATGCTATTATTAGTATCCCCTCGATATATAGTACGGCTTGACCTACATTATTCAAATTCAAATAGAAAATAAAGTAAACTAATTTTTCTTCAGAACATAAAGTAAACTACCTATTTGAGATTTTCCAAGTCATCGTTTTGATTTTTGTGTGTGTGTGTGTGTGTGTGTGTGTGTGTGTGTGTGTGTGTAAACGACTTAATAAACGGCCGGCCGCTCTAAATGCTGAATGGGGTAAACTGTTTTGTTTAGGGGGTAAACGAAAATTAAACTACCTACAGTATACCGATCCCACGGGATTATGTACTGGCACCAGAGCTGTTTTAGCCATCGTCGGGCACGCTCCCGGTGAGCTGGTTGAAGCGGAGGCGCATGAGCACTAGGCTGGTACAGGAGCTCAGGTTGGCGGGGATCTTGCCTGAGAAGGCGTTGTAGCTCAGGTCGAGTTCTTGGAGGCGGCGGAGGCGGCCGAGGCTGTCGGGGATGCCACCGCTCAACGCGTTGGAGCTGAGGTTGAGCATCGTGAGAAACGACAGGTTCCCAACGGCGGGCGAGAGTGCTCCACTCAGCCTGTGCAGGGGCAAGCTCTGCGCCACCACCCGGCGGTGCCTGGCCCCGCACGTCACCCCCTCCCAGCTGCAGAATCCGCCGGCACTGCTTCTGTTCCACGACGCAAGTGTGTCGCCGTTGCTGCCGCCGGCGATCGCCGCGGCCTTAAAGGCCATCAGCGCGGCCTCGTCGTCGTCGGCTCCTGTTCCTACGGCGGGCACCACGAGCGTCAGCAGGAGCAGCAGGCTCACCGAGCGTGATGCCATGCCTGTTGCGCTGCAGCGGGTAGTGCGAGCAACGAGACAACGGGCGAGTGATGATTTCTTCTGGAAAGTGCATGCTGCAGGCTAATGTTTGCTCTTGAGTTGGAGTCAACGAAATGCCAACGCCTTGAGGAAAATGGCACTCCGACGGAGACGGGACTGCTCCTGCCCTGTCTCGTACGCTAATGTTTGGATTAGAGTTGTTGAGGCTCTGAACATGTGATCTATAATATAATATTGTCTAAAGTTTAACCAACCTCATTAAAAAGGTAGTTTATTTGATTTAAGTGTATATGCTAAAGGGATATATATATTTAATTTATGAGTAGACATTAGTAGTCAACTAATCTTTGAACCAAGAGATCCAAATAGAGCATTACTTCTGCTCACATAAAACATAGTAAATACATGGATTTTATTTATCAGTCTATTTTTTTCCAATAAAATGTATGATGCCTGCAAGTGGAGTTTTTAATAAATATATGATAAAAAATGACAGTAGACTACTTGATATAAAACTTCCTTAAAAAAAGGTACATCAAATGCAAACTGATCGTTTTCTTTCTTCCACGGTCGACCACATGTATGTGGTGTTTGATATACCCCAGGTCCAAGTGGGAAATGCTTAGTTTGATTGGTTTTAAACTATTTATAAGTTTGGTCTATTTTGTTTCTATTGTGAAGTTTCCTTTTTACCAGTTGCGGAATTTCAGACTTCCTTCAATGCCATGTTTTCATAATTCATTTTTTATTAATTCAAAACAATTACATCAAGACGACATAATTATCTTCAAAGCACTCAGGATGGATCCTAAAAATATTTACAAAGCAGCTGGATGCCAATCAGTGGCAAATCTAGAAATTCGTAGAAGAGGAGGCTAAGTCATTTCTAACCTCTAAAGCCTCTTCTTTCTGTCTTCCATATCTATAAAAAAGTAACAAATTGGAAGGGACTCGACTGTCTAGAAGCGATAGATAGTGGGAGGGGGGTGGAGGCAGCTTGAGCTTCGTTCTCTACATCCGCCCTTGATGCTAGCTATCAATCGTTCGGTAAAGAAACTTTATGGCTACACGGCGCTATAAGCAAGTTTGGTTTATATGGTAGAGCCCATAAATAAAACCAGTGGGTAACCGCTACACTGCGCTACAAGCAAGACTAGTTTATATGGTATAGCCCATGAATGAAACCAGTGGGTAACCGAGAAGATAACATACAAAAGAAAGAAAATGTCTTTTTTTTTCAAGAAAAAGATCATTCTTTGTCAGACAGAGGGAGTAATCTCATTTGGTATAACAACCCTGGCCCACACACCTCGCTGCCTCTGTCGGCCCTGCCTTACCCAGCCCCTTACGTAGGAGGGCCATATTTGAAGAGGATGTGTGCAGACAGATAGACGAGCCAAAGGAAGCTTCTTTCTTTCTTTCTTTTCGCCTCCCATGGTGACTTTCTCCTCCACAGAAAAAAGGCATGGGTGGACCAGAGCCTATGGTCTTGTTTGGCTAGTGGTACTGATGAAATAATGTCATGATTTGACTAGAAGGTTACATAACTGATATTTTATGACCTATCACTAGTTGGTCATTAGTGATGCCTTGCAACGGAGTCCACTACTTCATGTTGGCATCATCTAGTCTTTTTTTATGTGGCTCGTTCCATAATGATATAAAATCTACAGGGCCAAAATAATGTCCACCAGGAATAAATACAACTTTTTCAAAGATGGTAGTTTTTTTAAAACATGGAGTAAAAGTAACTTCTCAAATCAAACACGCTGGTTGTTTTTTTATGAAACTAGTATAATATATGCATAGATTCTATCTCATCAACTACCATGGAGAGATTAGCGTTATTAAATCTTTCTATGCTAAGTCATTAATGAAACTAGTGGGTAACCGAGAAGATAACGTACAAAAGAAAGGAAATCTTTTTTTTTTTCAAAAACAAGATCATTCTTTATCGGGCAGAGGGAGTAGGTCTTATTTGGAGTAACAACACTGGCCCCCACACCTCGTTGCCTCCGTCTGCTCTATCTTACCCTGCCCCGTACGTAGGAGGGCCATTTTCGAAGATGACGTGTGCAGACAGATAGACGAGCCAAAGAAAGCTTATTTCTTTCTTTCTTTCTTGCTTGCTTGCCTCCCATGGTGACTTTCTCCTCCATAGAGAAAAAAGGTATGGGTGGACTAGAGCCTATGGTCTTGCTTGGAATAATATCACGATTTGACTAGAAGGTCACATAATTAATATTTTGCGACCTGTCACTAGTTGGTCATTAGTGATGCCTTACAACGGCGTCCACTCCTTCATGTCGGCATCATCCAGTCCTTTTTTTATGTGGCTCGTTCCATATATAATGAGGAAAAATCTACATGACCAAAATAATGTCCATCAGAATAGACACAACCTTTTCAAACATGGTAGTTTTTTTTTTTTTTTGAAACATAGGATAAAAGCAACTTCCCAAAACAAACATGCTGGTTGTTTTTTTTCATGAAACCTAGTATAATTTATGCATAGATTCTATCTCTGAGTACACTACCATGAAAAGAGTAGCGTTATTACATCTTTCTATGCTAAGTCAAATTCGAACTTAAACCCGGAGGATGTGCATATTCAATCGTAAGAAAAGTAACCGAGTTATGCTCATAACTTTGTGCATGCTAATCCTTTTGTTGGACTGTCGACTATGTTAGGCCTAGATCTCCAAGGTTGTTTGAGGTTTTGACTTTTGAGCATATGACGTTCGCACAAACGAAAATTCAATGCTTTGTCCATTCTTCTCCACCTATATCTGCAGTCATTGGTTAGTAGTACAATATTTCTCCATCCAAAGAAATACTAAAAGAATCAGGTTGTGGAAATTCTGTAGGAGTAAAAACAGAACCGTCTTCTGGTTTCTGAATGCTCATGGGGAGCTCAAAACCTTTTGGGGGATGGGTGGGGCCGTGGCGGCTTTCAAACAAGTCACGGGAATCTTTTCGTAGAAAAATAGCAAAACTCAAAATAAAAAGAAGTGACAGAACTCAGGAAGTCAGGAGCACCGAGCACGACTTCCGGACATGCACCAACTCAACCTGGAGCTCTCTGATTGAATGGGCTGACGGCCCAGCAAAGTAGCGCCTTGTGCCTGGGGCCAAATAGCCACAAAGTAAACACGCGTTTCGCCCCGAAAAAAGTATATTTTTGCTCCCTCAACTTTCGCGAAAGTCTATTTTTACTCCCTAAACCTCAAAACCGGATAAACAACCTCCCTCAACTTTTCAAACCATGCGTTTTTCCTCCCTGGAGTGGTTTTGATAGTGGTTTTGCTACAGTGACTGTGGTTTTGTCTTTTTCTTTTTTATTTATTTCGACTGAACTTTTGAAAAATCATAGTAAATTACAAAAAAAAAATCATAAAATATAAAATCTAATTTTGTTGGACTTCATATGAGTACATCTACATAATGAATATATAATATGGTGTGCTTTAGTATAAAATTTTTGCTAGTCTTTTTTTTTTTTATTTATTTTAGCCAAATCTTTGAAAAATAATAGTAAATCATAGAAAAATCAAAAAATAGAAAATCTAATTTTCCTAGACTCCACATGAGTAGATCTACAAATAAACATATAATATAATATATTTTAATATAAATTTTTTTGCTGTAGCTTTCGATCTATGTTTTTCTATAATTAATTAAAATAATTCATAAATGTAGCTTATATAACTATTTTGTTGCACTAAAGCATACCATATTATATATTCACTGTGTAGACCTACTCATGTGGAGACAAAAAAATTGAAATTTTCATTTTATGATTTTTTATGATTTACTATGATTTTTCAAAGATCCGGCTGAAATAAATAAAAAAGAAAGAGACTAGCAAAAACTTTAAACTAAAGCATAACATATTATATATTTACTGTGTAGATCTACTCATGTGGAGTCCAACAAAATTAGATTTTCTATTTTATGATTTTTTGTGATTTACTATAATTTTTCAAAAAATCAGCGGAAATAAATAAAAAGAAAAAGACAAAACCACCGTCACTGTAGCAAAACCACCATCAAAACCACTTTAGGGAGGAAAAGTGCATGGTTTAAAAAGTTGAGGGAGGTTGTTTGTCCGGTTTTGGGGTTCAGGGAGGAAAAATAGACTTTCGCGAAAGTTGAGGGAGCAAAAGTAGACTTTTTCCTTTCGCCCCGTACATCGGTGGAAGGCCCAATACTGGACTCGCTGGCAAAGAGGCCCACGGAAGAGAGAGGTCGCCGCTGCCCCGCCGGTGTCGCCGGAGAAGTAGACCCTCGCGGGCGATGGCGATAAGGGCGGCGGACGGCGGTGAGGGAGGAAGAAAGAACGCGTGGAGAATGATAAGCTGACACATGACATCTCCTACAGGGTCATGTCCATCACGAACTTTTAGGTTGTGCTGTCGTATTTTCGCATTCGCGGCATCCGGACCTGCGTCCGCCCCGTCGTGCCCAGTGCCCAGCGAGGTTGCCAAGGAGGCAAGTACCCCGTCTCCGAAGCACTAAGGTCGTCACCAAGTTCCACCCCATTTAGGTTGCCCCCTGCTGTCCTCTGGTACGTGGTACCTGTGGTAGCTATTCAGTGCTATTGATGGTTCAGTGGTTGTGGTGCCTTGTTTCTTTGTTTTTGTTTTGAAACAGGGTGCCTTAATTTTTCCTTTTTGCGAAACAAGGTGCCTCATTTTATTTATCCGTAAGAAGCAGCCAAAAGCAGGAGATGTGAAATTATGAATGAAAATGGATGCTTCGAAAACAAATCAGCAAAACCAACCTGATGTTTTCTGAATTTCTACATCTGTCTGCGCCCTGGTTGCCATATAGAACTAGTCAGTTTGAGCTATAGCCTGCTTGGTTATTGATTAAATTTTTATGGAAACTTTACTGTTCTTTTTTTCCAAGGTAGTTATTCTGAACTTGTCATTTGAAATGCCTATGTCTAACCTTTTGAGCCAGTCATCTTCATATTTTGATAATTTGATCCTTGATTGGTGAGGATCTGTAGTAAGGCATATGATACGAGTGGTATGCCCAATTGCCCACTGTTGTCAAGGTCCAGTCATTATATCTTCAGAAGGTATAAATAACTAAATATGCATGCATTTTACTTTTTTTTGGACTTATGAAATGAAATACGAACACGAGAGACTTCAATTCTCGACAAAGCATATACAGCTCAGTTAATTCAAGTGTATACGTATATCTACAGCATATCCTAATCTATCTTCGGCGGTGGTCATTGCTCTTGCACATGACTGCAATTGGTGCCTTCTCAAGCTAGCTGAAAATCATGAGGTATGAATCTCTGATGTTGTAATGTGCATCTCTCATCATATTTACGTCGTGGGACATGCTTTGAAGAGGATATGGCAAACCTGAAGTCAGAAACCCACACAAAAAAAAAAAGAAACAAGATTCTTGTTTCTACTCTTCTTAATGCTTTTCTTCCATTCTTTATACAGACAAAGCTTGTTGAAACATTAAATGCCCTATCACTAAATGCATCCATTGGGCTTCACAAAAAAATTCAAGCAATAATATGCTTACACTATAACTATATACATCACCAGGTGTTTATATCTCAGAGCCATGGTCTACAGAATGTGCAAACATAACTGATTTTATAGTTCATCTTTACCATGTAGGCAACTCCAGGAAACAATTAGTTTCTATTATTTAGTTTATATACTGGTGGCTGTGTTTTACACAAGCAACCCACTTGCATAAATTTGATGTAAATAAATGTTGATTGACAAGGGAAGAATAATAGAGTTGAAGTGTTATATAATCTTCAATTATTGTTTGAGGCAAGTGAGCACATGAAAGCATATTGCCTATTTTCAGCTCATCTCATTCACCGCTATTGTAAATTACGGTATGAATCTCTTATGGCATGCACCTCGATAGCTGCATCCTGTACCGATAACCTCTCTCTCGGTTGTTTGTTTGAGCAGGATATTCTAAGAGCAGTGATTGCAACCAAGCATTTTTTAATTCCACTTCTGGTGGTGCTGTCATGGGCTTCTGTATGCAACCACATTGTTGTATCAACTATCTCCCATATTCTCTCTGGAAGTGCATCCTCTGAGAACTTATGCAGATCCAGTGAACCTCTGAACATATCATCAGTTGGGCTCCTTCCTGTAAACATCTCAAGCAGCAATATCCCAAGGCTATAAACGTCTCCGAGAGTTGAAACAGAAGAACCTTCACCATACTCTATGATTGAGCAAAAAAAGAAAAGTGAGCATGCCATGTTTATAGAAGAACTACGAATAATGAACAAAGACCAGAACATAATGATTTCTGTTACCTGGAGCAACATAACCAATAGAGCCTCTTATTCCAATTGTGCTGCTCGAATTTTTTAGGGTTTTGCTTTCTCTATATTGAAGGACTCTTGATATGCCGAAGTCTCCAACTCTGGCACTCATGTCTTCTGCAAGAAGGATGTTGCTTGGCTTGATATCACAATGAATGATGGGTGGTCGACGGTGGACTGTGAAGATAATCCAAAGCATCAATGATATCAATAAGCAATATTGAGCCTTTGTGCTAGGCTCGAGTATTTGTCACTGTGGGCATGCCAGATTTGGGATGAAGCCAATCATTTAAGCTACCATTTGGCATGAACTCGAAAACCAGAGCCTTGAACTCTTGGCCCTGGTGATTGATGCTTGAGCAACACATGATGATCTTTACAAGACAACGGTGACGCACCCTTCGCAACACTTCACATTCAGCCACAAAACTTCTAGTAGATCCAGATTGCTCTATGTTAAAAACCTTCACTGCAGCAATGGTTCCCTCTTCTTGAAATGTGCATTTATAGACTGCTCCAAAGCTTCCTTCACCGACCAAATTGGATTCTGAAAATCTCTTAGTTCCAATTTCTAATGCATGATAAGAAACTTTTTGGTAGTGTTCCTCAATTATCGGTGATTGGAATGAACTCTTCATCCTTTGCCTATGCTTCCTGTAGATCAACAGAAAGACAACAATAACAACAACAAAGAACAGGAGTGCAGCGGTTATCAATAGAGGTATTATAAGATGCTTCATCTGTCTTTTCTTATTCTTGTTCACATAATTCTTGTGGCATGGAGGTAACTGAAGCTGAAGTATGACACCACATAGCTCCTTATTTCCAACGATTGAGAAGTTATTAAAGTTTCCGAAAATTCCCTCTTTTGGAACTTCCCCTTGCAAACTATTGAAGGACAGATCCAATTCTGATAATGATGTCATATTCTGCAACACTGTGGGGATGGGTCCTGACAAATTGTTGTTTGACAGATCTAGTTGTTGAAGGTTGTGCATTGTACCAATGCTTTTCGGAATCGAACTGCACAATTTATTCATGGACAAGTCGAGTGCAATTAGACCATTTATATTGTTCAGAGATTGAGGTATTTCCCCATGTAATGAGTTATTTCTGCAACCGAAGTCCTTGCAAAGACGATGCACCACCCAATGCTTTCGTGTATCTCACGGACAATTGGTTCCCGAGATAGATCCATGTTGTTTATGTTCACTAAGCTACCAACTTCAGAAGGAAGAGGACCCGAAAGTGAATTATTTGATAGGACCAAGAACTTAGAAAGGAGTGGCAATTTGAAAACCTCTGCTGGAATTGAGCCATTCAGAAGGTTATTAGCTAGATCAAGGGCTACAAGATTCATCGCCTTTCCAAAGCTTGTCGGAATCGCACCCTCTAGGTTGGCATTTTGTGCAAATAATTCAGACAACTTTGAGAAATTTCCAATAGATGTAGGAATGATGCCCGACAAGTTAGTGTTGTACAAACCTAACTGAACCATGCTTCTTAGCTTGCCAATGCTATCCGGAACTACTCCGGATATGGATGTATCCCCAACACCGAGGAGTTTGGAGGCCAACTAGATTGCCAATGGTTGGTGGGAGGGACCCGGATATCCCATTGTATTCTAAGTTGAGGATTTGCAGGTGGTGGTTGAGAGATTTCCTATCGAACTTGGCAGCTGCTGAGTGAAGGCATTGGCTGTGATTTCCAAATCCCGGAGCTAGGTGCGGTTTGACAAATGAAGTGATGAATTGCCACCCGTTCTCGTCGTGCCCGCTTCTAGGTTGTTATCGAACAAGTATAAACCTTGCGAGAGCCTACAGTCTCCCCAAAGTGTGTGAGGCACATAGCCACTAAACCTATTATCTATGAGTTCAAGTTCTTTGAGAGCAGTGAGGTTGGAGACTGAACTAGGGATGGGTCCAGTGAAGCAGTTCCCCGCAAGGCTAAGTACCAGCAAGTTGGGGAACCAGTTGCCAATGTCGTCGGGAATACCTCCATGGAACATGTTACTTTTCCATTGAAGACAAGTTACGAAGGTAGTGAGGGAACTTGCCAGAGAATCTGTTGATGGCGAGTGCAAGGTACTGGAGGCCTCGGAGTCCGCTGAAACCGCGCGGGATGGAACCCTCCAGCTGGTTGAGCGTGAGGGAGATGACAGTTAACGATGACAGGTTGGCCAATGACGCAGGGACAACGCCAGTGAAGTTGTTTCTCTGCAGGTCGAGCAACCTAAGTCGCTTCAGCTTGTTGCCGAGCTCAAGAGGCACAAGGCCATGGAGCCGGTTGGAGAGGACCATGGCGGTCAGGTTGGTGGGGAGTGTCAGCACCGGTCCCTCGGAGCAGGCCGATCCTGACGCTGAGAAGGTTGAAGGCGACGTGGGCCGCAAGACCAGGCCCAAGAAGAAGAGCGTGCGCTTCCACGGCCCAGAGTGGGCGAGTGGCTGAGGGAAGGAGAGCCGTGCACGGTTGATGCTTAAGTAGCGAGAGCTGAGAGAGTTGATTCATTCATCTTGTAAAACAAGTTATCCCCAACTGAATGCTAATGTTCATCTGTTCCTCGCCCTGTTCTTGCTCTCCCTCCTAATTCCGATTCTTCCTCCTTCCCCTATTGCAACAATTGGTATCAGAGCCACCCCTCCTTGGAAATTTCTTCTGCTGATCTCTCATCTTGATCTAGGACTGTGATTCCCGACGGTAGGTTGATCGCCGATTCTCACTTCGGTGTGAATCGTGTGAACCCATAGGTCCATGCCGAGGTTGGTCTGGTCGGTGTTGAGTCAGTGAAGGGAGATCCGAGTTCTAATCTGGAACCCCACCAGATAGATCACGAGTATTTCACGCGTTTCTGCAAGTAACTCGCGTTTCTGCAAGTGACTCAGGGCGATGGATACCAATATCAAGATGCTGCTGGATGAGATGAAGGCCATGCGGTCGTCGTTGGAGAGCCGCATCGGTGCCGTGGAAACCACCCTGAGCGGCAGAATCAGTGTGGTTGAGCAGTCCATATCGGATCGCTTCACCCGCCTGGAGGACGCCGCACACGTGTTCGACGACTGGAAGCCAGAGATGGAGGGGTCCGTGAAGGAATTGCGCCAGGAAGTGGGCGTGATTCGTAGAGCGGACAATGCTGTGGAGAAGATGCGCGAAGAGGTGACTGCTCTTCGCAAATCCGTGAGTCGTGTGGTGCTCGACTCCGGGCCATCGTCCTCGGCCGGCTTGCTGCCTCATCCAGTGGTGACCGCGGCGACAACACCTGCCGGGCACCCGGTCATCGGCCCATCTATTGGGCACGGCGTTGCAACACATCACCGAGGGTTCGAGTCCTTGACTCAACCTCCGGTCAAGGGTACGATACTGACTCATCTCCCTCTTCCCAACCCTCCCATCAAGCTGCATAAGTCGTTTTCTAGTTCGATGTTGGAGTATGGGGCGCCGGTGTTCAGTTTCGGACCCACGACCCCAAGGGAGGATCAGCGGCCGGGTTGGGAACCGCGCGTGCCTGCTGATCGGCTTCCCAAGCTGAGTTTTCCGCGTTTCGATGGCGAGAATCCACGTCTCTGGATTCGCCAGTGCAATGACTACTTTGAAATGTATGATGTATCTCCACATCGTTGGATTAAGGTCGCCACGATGCATCTCACCGGTGCAGCGGCTAGATGGTTTCCAGCAATCGAGTCAAAAGTCAGTTCCATGTCTTGGCAGGCGTTTTGTGCACTGGTGCTCGGGCGTTTTGGCAAGGATCAGCACGAGTTGTTGATTCGCCAGTTGTTTCACATTAAGCAAACTGGGTCGGTGCAGGAGTACGCTGATAAGTTCTCGTCTCTCGTTGATCAGTTGGTAGCCTACAGCAGGAACACTGATCCTATCTATTATGCTATGAAATTTGTTGATGGGTTGCGTGAAGACATTCGCACTGTAGTTCATATGCAACGGCCTTCCACCTTGGATACTGCTTGTGTGCTTGCCCTGCTACAGGAGGAAATGGCAGATCCCGCCGGGCGGAAGGACGACGCCGGCCGACTCGATCCCCTGGCCCAAGCCGGCGCCTCGGGCCCCGTTGCCGCCGCCGCCGCCCACAGGACGCCGGGATCACGCCGGTCCATCTACCGGCACCACCGATCAGCGTGGGCGCGGCATCGAAGACAAACTGGCTGATCTACGCACGAACCGCCCGCCGCTGGCGCCCGGGCTCTGTGTGCGCTACGGGGAGAAGTGGTCCCGCGATCACGCTGCCCCGAGCAAGTTCAACTCCATGTGATGCAGGAGGTCCGGGAAATTTGCAATTCAGTGGATTCAGGTACTGACAGCTCAACCTCTGATGAGACCGGGGATCCTCAATTGTTCCTGGCATTGTTAGCAGCTGCAGCTTCTTCTCAGGGTTCAGAGGGCTCTATTCTATTCAAAGGGGATGTTCAGGGTTTTCCAGCACGCATTTTGTTAGATTCGGGCAGTTCACACACATTTGTCAGTTCATCTCTGGCTGCTAGGCTCCAAGGCCATTCAGATTGTGCTTCCCCAGTGCAGGTGACCATTGCCAACGGCTCCAAGCTTCCTTGTACCTCTGAATTCAAGAAACTACAGTGGTCTGTGCAGCAGTGTACATTCACTTCCGTGGCCAAGGTGCTTCCATTGTCGCAATATGATCTGGTCATCGGCATGGATTGGTTATCGCAGCACAGTCCTATGAAGGTAGATTGGTTGCATAAGTGGCTTCTCATTCCATACCAATCAACTCAAGTGCAGTTGCAAGGGCTGCTGGAAGCTTTACCAGTGGGTTCTATAGTGAGAGTTGCTACCGTATTGCCTAATCAAATGACTGACAGCACACCTTCTGTGCCAGCAGAGGTCTCTTCTCTATTGTCTGAGTTCCAGGATGTTTTTGCCCCTCCAGCTGGGTATCCTCCGCCTCGCCCATGTGACCATGAGATTCCCTTGGTACCAGGTGCAGCGCCGGTTCAGATTAGACCCTACCGCTACCCTCCTGCACAGGGTATTACCGACGCTTTGTGAAGCATTTTGGAATCATCGCCAGGCCATTGACCGAGTTGCTTCGCAAAAGCAGTCTGTTTCATTGGACAGACTTGCAGCAGTCATCCTTCACGGCCCTGAAAGATGCCTTGTCCTCAGCTCCGGTTCTCGCTCTACCTGACTTCACGAAGCCCTTTTGCGTCGAGACAGATGCTAGTGGGATTGGCATTGGGGCAGTATTGATGCAGGGTGGTCATCCTCTCGCGTACCTGAGCAAAGCACTCGGTCCTCGTTCCAAAGGGCTATCCACGTATGATAAAGAGTACATGGCCATCCTGCTGGCCCTGGAGCAGTGGCGCTCTTATCTGCAGTACAGTGAGTTCCAAATCATCACTGACCAACAGAGTCTTTGCCAGCTTACAGAACAGCGTCTCCATACACCATGGCAGCAGAAGTTATTCACCAAGTTGCTTGGGCTATCCTACAAGATCACGTACCGAAAAGGGGCAGACAATAGAGCCGCTGACGCTCTCTCTCGCTACCCGGTGGGCTATTGTGCAGCGCTGTCCATGGCACAACCCAAGTGGTTAGCTGATATTGAAGCTTCTTATGAAGGTGATAGCTTCGTCCAGTCTCTCATCTCCAAGCTGACCATTGACGAGCATGCTGTTCCGCACTATTCCTTCCGTGACGGCATTCTGCGCTTCGAGAATCGCATCTGGGTGGGCTAGCTAGCAACGTTGCAAGACCAATTGATTGCTGCTATGCATACAAGTGCGGTGGGAGGACATTCCGGTGTACCTGTCACCTTGAGACGACTTAAGCAGCTCTTCGCGTGGCAAGGTATGAAGTCCACTGTAACTCAGTTTGTGGCTGCTTGTACCGTTTGTCAGCAAGCGAAACCAGATCGTTCCAAACTGCCGGGACTCCTGCAGCCACTCCCAGTACCTAAGCGGGCCTGGAAGGTTATTTCTCTTGATTTCATCGAAGGTCTGCCGCTATCGGGCTCCATGAATTGCATCCTGGTCGTAGTGGATACCTTTTCAAAGTATGCTCACTTCCTGGGTCTCCGTCATCCCTACACCGCTGCTTCGGTGGCCAAACTATTTCTGTCTCACGTGTACAAGCTCCATGGCCTTCCTTCGGCTATTGTTTCTGACCGGGACCGAGTCTTCATGAGCAATTTTTGGTGAGAGCTCTTCCTTCTGGCAAAGGTTGATCTTCGGATGTCCACTGCTTACCATCCCCAGTCCGATGGGCAGACAGAGCGCGTGAACCAGTGCCTTGAGACATTTCTCCACTGCTATGTTCACGCATGTCCAAAACAGTGGAGCAGCTGGCTGGACCTTCCGGAATACTGGTACAACACAAGTTTCCATTCAGCAATTGGGCGCACTCCGTTTGAGGTGATGTACGGGTATGCTTCGAGCCACTTCGGCATCAGCTCTGGTTCTGATACTCCGATAACAGACCTGGCGTCTTGGTTGCTGACCGCTCACTACAGTCAGAGTTGATCCGCCAGCACCTGCTCCGTGCAAAACAAAGGATGAAGAAGCGGGCCGATACTCATCGCTCTGAACGCCAGTTTCAGCTGGGCAACTGGGTTTACTTGAAGCTGCAACCTTATATCCAGTCGTCAGTAGCTGATCGATCTCACCATAAGCTAGCTTTCACTTCTTTGGTCCCTATCGCATCGTTGACAAGATTGGTTCTGTGGCTTACCGGCTGGAGCTTCCTCCCACTTCATCGGTGCACCCAGTCTTTCATGTATCACAGCTGAAGAAGGTGGTCGCTGCGCAGCACACCGTCACGGCCTGACCTCTGCCGGACTCTGCATTATGGAGCATACCTGAGCGCATACTGCAGCAGCGTCATCTTCGCAAAGGTACTTCCACTGTGTTGCAGGGACTCATCAAGTGGTCTCATCTTCCGAAATCCTTGGCGACTTGGGAAGTCTTGGACAGCCTCCGCCAGCAGTTTCCTCGCGCCACAATCTGGGGATATCCAGGCGCGCAAGGAGGGGGATGTCAGCACCGGTCCCTCGGAGCAGGCCGATCCTGGCGCTGAGAAGGTTGAAGGCGACGTGGGCCACAAGACCAGGCCCAAGAAGAAGAGCATGCGCTTCCACGGCCCAGAGTGAGCGAGTGGCTGAGGGAAGGAGAGCCGTGCACGTCTGATGCTTAAGTAGCGAGAGCTGAGAGAGTTGATTCATTCATCTTGTAAAACAAGTCATCCCCAACTGAATGCTAATGTTCATCTGCGCCCTGTTCCTGCTCTCCCTCCTAATTCCGATTCTTCCTCCCCCTATTGCTAATAGGGAGCTCACCGTAGAAAGCATTGTGGCTCAGGTCGAGGCCTAGAGGCGACCCAAATGGCCAAGGCTCGCAGGGATCTCCCCGCTGAATCCATTGTGGCTCAGGTTGAGAGTCCTAAGGGAGGATAAGTTGCCGATGGCCGGTGAGAGGACACCGGTGAGCCCGTGGGAGGCCAGGCTCAGCGCCACCACTCGCCGGTGCTTGCTCCCGCACGTCACTCCCTCCCAGTGGCAAAACCCGCTAGCGCCAGTGGTGCTACCGTTCCATGAAGCAAGAACGTCGCCATGGCTGCCACGGACAGCAGCAGCCTTGAAGGCTAGCAGTGCAGCCTCGTCATCAGCTACAGCGGCCGCATAGGTCGAGATGGATACGGAGGCAGGTAGCAGCAGCAGCAGCGTTCTCACGATTGGCATTGCCATAGTATTTGGTCCTAACTCCTAACTGGGTAAAGTTCATGCTTTGCTCAATTATTACTAGGATTTAGAGCTACCATGGAACAGGGGATGGATCATGCGTTTTTCGACTTGGTCGGTCTTCGAGTCTCATTTGCTTGCAGACCTGATCTGCAACGAAGGTGACGGGTGTTGGACCAGAGGCACGCGTCGCTGACTGATGTGGCCACCCGCGCCTCTCAAGTCTCATACTCGTCGCCTCATCAGTGTGAGTCATATTTCTGTACAGAAAGTTGCTGGTTAGTCAACAAAGATTCGATGTCATATTCATTAAAAATTAAAAACTATGCAAAGTCACTCGTTAATGCGGAGTTAGTCCGTGTGCAGTAAGTGCTTCTAATGTTAAAAATCAGAACGTGGGTGGTTAAAGCTGCATTTTTTGGAAGCAACCACTATCGCTTAGTACAATTTCTGAACTACCTTGGGTCCTGCTTTATGCTTTTTTAAATAGGTGGAATAGGGAGGTATTCCATATATAGTTGTTTTAATGGAGATAGAGAGAGGAAGTATATTTCATATTTGTTTGCTATTTCAACCAAATAGCTTATAACTTTTTGAAAGGATTGAGCAAGGGCCTAGAGGAGGGTGAATAGGCTTGTTTTATGAAACTCACAAACATCGATCAAACTGTTAGATCACAGAACCTTCACGTATCCCTATGGACTCCTCATCACGGAGCCTCGGGACGGATGCGCGGCGCCTCCGTGTGTCAGAGCACAAAACAAGTTACAGCAGAATCTAGTGAATGAAACTTAGACCGATATGATATGGGTCCTCCTGGAGAGTGAGCTATCCATAGTAGTGGTTGCACCGAGGAATCGTGGAGCAGGTAGATCTTGTATAAACCCTAGAATTTTTTTCGCCACCGGGTTGTGCCCGTTTTTTATTAAGAGGAATAGTAAAGTTCACAAACCTAGCCACGGGTCGAGGCGAGGAGCCTCGGCGAACGCGGAACGGATCCCTAACTACTGGATGTCACAAGTTTGATTACATAATGGCACTATTTTGTGACCAAAAGTAGCTAAGAGCTGCAGCCGGCATGAAACCAGCGGCTGCCCACTCAGCGCCCTCCCTGGTGATTGCGGCAACCACATCGTCGGCAGAAGAAGAAGCTGCCCACTGGAACATCCTCGCATTGCGTTCCTTCCAAAGACCCTAGGAGACAAGCAATAGCAAGCAATTGAAGGTTGGCCTCGATTCCTTGTCAACGCGGCGGTGCTGTGCCGTCCACCATTACCCCAGATCAGCTTTGTCGTTGGGCACCAAGGTGAGAAGTTGTAGCAGACCAAGGAGGCGCACTCAAACCCTAGAAATCAATTCAAACATAAGTAATAGCAAAGACAGAACAAGCACAACACAAGTAACACAAGGATTTATTCCATGCCATATTGTTGAGGGAGAGCTACTAGTCAGTTGAAGTGAAGAATAAGAAAGATGAGACTGTTCGGGGAGAGTGGGAAGAGTATAAATACTCCCCCTCATCTTCCACAGCCCGTCGAACATACAGAATACGGAGGTTCTAGCATTTTGTGGCTAGATGATATTGATAGGGACGGGATTCCCGATCTTCCGTTAGGTCCTGGATAGCTCTCGTTTTGATTGGAACGCGACACACCGATCCGGCTTCAGATCAAAAGACCCGAACCCTGCAACCTTAGCACCATGATTCCTCAGGTTATCAACCGTGTCACCAATCGGTTGACCTCGCCAAGAAGGCTAATCCGTGCCTGTGAAATGAAGAACACAAGCAAGAACTCGAAAGAACGCAGCTCAGAAAGTTGGGACAAACTGCAGATGAATGATTAAGTTCTCAGGTTGGGGTTCCACAAACCGATGAACGGCGACTGTCAATGGACAGATTAATCTTAAGCAAAACCCCAAACCCTAACGACGGCGGCGACTAATGATTATAAAGGTCTTAGGGTCGTCGCCTACCCCGACGCGCCCCCCAAATGGGCTCAAGGCGATACGGCCCGGCCGGACCAAATAAAGGTGACGCAGCACCTGGACAGATTCTGGATGCTGACTTATTTCAACAATTACCGTTGACTCTGAAGGAATTTTAATGTGAGACCAGTTGCATTGGCTTCCTTATCAAATTATCTATCCAACCGTGGCTGAACCATCGAAAACGGAGTCCGGATGTGTCCGTGGCGCGGGTCTCAAGACGATCGGGTCCTGGAGGCCGAGGTAGACTCGAAATCGTGTTGGTCAGGACCTCCGGCTTGTGTTGCACGTCCTAGCTAGTCTTCCTCGCCTCCACACCTTCCTTCAAGTTCCTCATGACCCTCTCCACTGTTCCTAAGCAATATAACATCATTAGGTAGCAATCTATTCTCAAAAGTATGAAACGGATCGCTTAAGAACGAGCTCACCTGTAATTTTAGTTGTCGCATTCGAGCTCGGGTCATTGGCCCTTGCGGTATAGTAGTAGAAGAATCAGTGGTTGTATCCAAAGGAGCGATGTCCTCATCATCCTCCCCCTCTTGAAATGGAGTCGTCCTCGACTCAAGCTCATCTTCTTCGCCCAAGTATGGCTTCAAATCTGCAATGTTAAATGTAGGACTAACCCCGAACTTCGGTGGCAACTCAAGCGTATATGCATTGTCATTTATTTTCTTTATAATCTTGTAAGGACCAGCAGCTCTTGGCATTAATTTAGACTTACGCAGCTCTGAAAATCTATCTTTTCTCAAATGCAACCAAACTAAATCACCCGGTTCAAGTTTAACTTCTTTTCTACCTTCACTACCCGTAATTTTATACTTTTCATTCATTTTTTCAATGTTGGCCTTAGTTGTTTCATGCAACTTAAAAATAAATTCAGCACGTGCTTTAGCATCCTTATGTGTTCTCTCAGTGGTAGGTAAAGGCAAAAGATCAATGGGAGCACGAGGGTTAAATCCATACACTACCTGGAAAGGACTTACCTTAGTGGTAGAGTGTTCAGCTCGATTGTATGCAAACTCCACATGTGGAAAACATTCCTCCCATATCTTTAGATTATGCTTCAAAATTGCTTTCAACATGGTGGACAATGTACGATTCACTACCTCAGTTTGACCATCGGTTTGGGGATGACAAGTGGTGGAAAATAGTAACTTTGTCCCCAATTTGTTCCACAAAAAGTGCGCCTTTAAGTGACCCAAAAATTTTGCATCACGATCTGAAACAATAGTAGAAGGCATACCATGCAAGCGAACGATTTCTTGAAAGAATAAATCAGCAATATGCACAGCATCGCCGCTTTTATGACAAGGAATAAAATGTGCCATCTTAGAAAAACGATCAACCACCACAAAAACACTATCTCTCCCCCTCTTAGTCCGTGGCAATCCCAAAATAAAATCCATAGATATATCAGCCCAAGGAATAGAAGGAAATGGGAAGAGGCATATACAAACCATGTGGATTCAACCGCGACTTAGCTTTTTGACATGTAGTGCACCGAGCCACGAACCGCTCTACGTCACCTCCTCAGTTTTCTTAGCTCCAAAATGCCCCATCAATCCGCCTCTATGTGCTTCCTGCAACAACAAAAGACGAACGGAACCAACTGGAATGCATAGGCGGTTAGCTCTAAACAAAAATCCATCTTTCAGAATGTATTTGTTCCATGTATGTCCCTCTTTACAATGGTCTATCACATCTTTATATTCAGCATCATGAGCATATTGTTCTTTTATTGTTTCAAGCCCAAAGATACGACAATCAAGTTGGGACAGCATAGCATATCTTCTAGACAAAGCATCAGCAATAATATTGTCCTTCCCTTTCTTGTGTTTGATAATGTAAGGAAAAGACTATAAATTCAGCCAACTTAGCATGTCGACGGTTCAATTTATTTTGAGTTCTAAGATGTTTTAGTGATTCATGATCGAGTGAATAACAAACTCTTTAGGCCATAAATAATGTTGCCACGTGCCTAATGATCGAACAAGAGCATATAATTCTTTTTATTATACGTGGAATAATTAAGTACAGGCCCATTCAATTTTTCACTTTGAAATAAGCAAATGTGTTTACCTTCTTGTATCGAACAGCACCAATGCCAACTCGTGGCATCACATTCAAGCTCAAAAGTCTTACCAAAATCAGGGAAGTTGTAGCAGCGGTGCGTTCGTAAGTTTGTCCTTCAAAAAGAGCAAAGGACGCTTCTTGTTCTTCTCCCGGTGGAAAGCAACACCCTTCTTCGTCAACTCATTTAGTGGGGCTGCAATGGTGCTGAAATCTCTGACAAAGCGGCGGTAAAATCCAGCAAGTCCATGAAAACTTCGCACTTGTGTCACAGTTGTGGGCGTAGGCCAGCTCCGTATCGCTTGCACCTTGGCTTCATCTACCTCAATTCCCTGCGAAGTCACAACATAGCCAAGAAACGAGACTCGTTCGGTGCAAAAAGTGCACTTCTCGAGGTTACCAAATAAGCACGCAGCCCGCAAAACATCAAAAACAGCACGGAGATGATTAAGGTGATCATGTAAAGACTTGCTGTATATCAAGATATCATCGAAGTATACCACAACAAATTTACCAATGAAAGGACGTAATACCTCGTTCATTAATCTCATGAAAGTGCTAGGTGCATTAGTTAACCCAAAAGGCATTACTAACCACTCATACAAGCCGAACTTAGTTTTAAAAGCAGTTTTCCATTCATCACCTAGTTTCATTCTTATCTGGTGGTACCCACTTCTCAAGTCTACCTTAGAAAAAATCATAGAACCACTTAACTCATCTAGCATGTCATCAAGTCTCGGAATAGGATGACAAGTACCTTATGGTTATATTATTAATAGCCCGATAATCTACACACATGCGCCAACTCCCATCATTTTTTTTGAACCAAAATGACTGGAACAAAGCACAAGGACTAAGGCTCTCACGTACATACCCGCGGTCCAATAGATCTTGGACTTGGCGCTGAATCTCCTTAGTCTCCTCAGGATTGGCACGATAGGCAGCTCGGTTTGGCAGGTTCGCTCCAGGAATTAAGTCGATCTGGTGCTCGATCCCTCGAATGGGTGGAAGTCAGGAAGGTACCTCGGCCGGGGAAAAATGTCCTCGTACTCCGCAAAAGGTTAGTGGTGGGGGGGTGGCAAAGCGCTAGCCATATCATCAATTGAAAATAAAGCATCTTTGCATACCAAAGCATAACATATATCATCGATTTGAGCAAGATCAGATTTATTTGCAAGCATAACAGGATGTTTCAATTTAGCTACTTACTGCGTATCAGGTGTAGAAGTTTGTTTATTTTCATTCTCAGCGACTCGCTCTCTATCAGCTTGAACAATTTGAGCAGGGGGCATAGGTACCAAAGTAATATTTTTGCCTTTATGCATAAAAGTATATTTATTGCTTCTTCCATGGTGGATCGCATCATTATCAAATTCCCAAGGCCTACCCAATAAAAGAGAACAAGCTTGCATAGGGACCACATCACAATCTACAAAATCAGAATATGTACCAAGGAAGAAGTGTACGCGTGCCGTTTCTGTTACCTTGGCCTTACCTGAGTCGTTTAGCCACTGAATATGGTACGGATGTCGATGTGGACGAGTTGGCAAGTCAAGCTTTTTAACTAAATCAGAACTCACCAGATTGTTGCAGCTCCCTCCATCAATGATGACCCGTGCACACCGGTCCTTGATGACGAATAAAATCTGGAACAAGTTGTGGCGCTGCAACTGTTCTGCCTTCTCCAACTGTGTACTAAGAACCCGTTGCACAATGATTGTGCGTTGGTGACCAGCATCGTCAATGCTCAAAGACAATTCTGCATCGGAGGTGGGCTGTTCTTCAATTTCATCCTCCACATCAGAAGTGCTCACATAACCTCCATCATCTGTAGCAATATATGCCCGCTTGCTAGGGCAGTCCCTGGCAACATGACCAATTCCATGGCAGCGATGGCACTGAATAGATGAAGAGCGTTCGGTGGAAGCTATTGAAGAAGCACTCTTGGGCGGCTCCTGCAAACGAGGTTTACCAGCGGCTGAAGGAGTAGACGCGGATGGAGCTGTTCTCACGCCGGCATTCTTTGGAGTTGATGGAGATGCTCCCGAGGACTTGGGGGTCGAAACATTATCGTCTTGGGTGTGAAGGGGCCGCTGTAGTTTCTACCCTTTCGAAGCTGTTGTCGCCCCTCGCAATTCCTTCTCTCGCAAGCATAGCAAGCTGGAACAACCTGGTTGGTAGTATTAAAATTTTTATAATCAACGATATCCTGAATTTCACGTCTCAAACCACCATAAAAATGACAAATTTTATCCTCAGAAACCTCCTCTATACCACAACGCAACATACCCTTTTGAAGCTCAGCAAAATATTCTTGAACAGACATGTCTCCCCGCTTCTAAACGTTGTAATTTTTTCTTCAGTAAATCACGTTTGTAAGAAGGGGGTACAAATCTATCACACATTCTTTGTTTTTAACCCGTCCCATGATAAAGGTTTTGGATCTAAAGTTTGCCACCGGATTATAGTAAAATCTTTAAATTCACTAGTGGCATGTCTAACCTTATAGCAACCAGGCACTCCATGGGACTCAAACTTTTGTTCTACTGTCATCTCCCAATCAAAATATTCCTCAGCGTCATATTTGCCATGAAAAGAAGGTATGGTAAATTTTACCTTAGCAAAAGGATCATCTTTACCTTCATTGTGTCGCCCTCGATTTCCTCCTCCCATACCTGTTCTGTTATATTCTAGTCGTCGACGCAGTTTATTCTCATTTGTGGACCTTTCATCAAGGCTACCATCAGGGTTGTAGACTTTATCTTCTTCAAGCACTTGGCCGAAATTGAAATCGTCGTTGGCATTGTTCTCGAGCTCTTGAACCTTCCCTGATAGTGTGGATAGTCGCTTGTCCACACCCTCAACAGAATAGTTGAGTTCTTTAACTTCCTTCACTAGCTTTTCCATCTGCTGAAGCATCATATCCTTAAATTCCTGCAACTGACTAGACAAAACAGGAACGTTGTCTGGCATGGTTAGTTATCAAAGAAAATCCCTAACAACTGTTTGTGGGTTACTTGGTGGAATCACACCCTCACTAGGCGTCTTACCAAGTTCTTACCGACGTTCTTACAAATGCAAGCAGCTGATGGTAACACTCGGTGGACGGTTGTGATACCTGTGGAGATGGGGCACCGCGATTGCAAGGGTCCTTTTTCTGTACGGATCTGAAGAATATGTGGAGCTTGGAAGGCACAAAAGGAGAATATTATGTATATATGGCACACAAATCAGTAACAGATAGTAATGCTGAATTATAGTCCTAAGTACTCTTTCTCGTTGCTGGTCTAAAGTGCTGCAAGTCTCAGTTGTGTGAGGAACAAGGTGGAGAAACAAATATGATGGATGATAAGAGCACACGAAACAACTAGCTAAAGACACCAGACAAAGACACGCTCACTTTGCCGAGAGCGGATTTTTTCCTTTTTTCTGAATTTTCCTCGGATTTTTGCAAAAGGCACTAGTAGAAATCAAACTTTTTATTTTTTCACTATTTTTTTATATTTTTCTCTGAACAAGGATCACAAAAGATGTAACCACAAAAATTGGCACCTCCAACCGAGGTGGAATGTGGTCTCTGAGAAATTCAAAGACGTTCTCAAAAAAGCGCGCGTAAACCTTGATAATTTTTTTCTTTATTTTTCCGATTTTTTTGGCAAATTTAATGAAACCAAACAGGCTATAGGCCAGTTTGGGTCCCCCAGAATGGTGTCAAGAAGCTGCTGAATTTTTTTAGATTTTTTTCGATAAACGAGCGAAAAAAGTTATGCCTATTTTACCGAAGGTACCTCAAGTTATGTTTGCCGCAAGGCACAACACGGCGGCGGCGATTAGAGCAAAGCGTCCTTAAACTCCAACACCGATCACGGTATTCACCAGATGATGTAAGGAGAGCTGCGATGCAGGCGAAATAGCAGCGCCGCTTGCAACCTATCTAGGGTTAGCGGCGAGATATCACACAAAGGCGGCTAGCGGGGGCAAGTCGAGTAATGTGGTGGCTTCGACTTGTTGTTTGGGCACAGTGGATGGGATAGCGACGATTGAGATAAACACACATAATGAACTCTAACACAACCTAACCAAAGAACAAGATCTCAACCTGGACACAAAGTCAACACTACGAACTCGAAACCGAAATATGCAAAGGCTATGGCGCGGAGAGGTTGTAGGACAGGAAACAAATATGGCCGTGGACTATGGGATGAAACAAAATACGAACTAAGGGATAACTTCGAACCTGACGGTATACCTTAAGCTCTGAATACCACTTGATAGGGACGGGATTCCCGATCTTCCGTTAGGTCCCTGGATAGCTCGTTTTGATTGGAACGCGACACACCGATCCGGCTTCGGATCAAAAGACCCGAACCCCGCAACCTTAGCACCACGATTCCTCGGGTTATCAACCGTGTCACCAACGGTTGACCTCGCCAAGAAGGCTAATCCGTGCCTGCGAAACGAAGAACACAAGCAAGAACTCGAAAGAACGTAGCTCGAAAGTTGGGACAAACTGCAGATGAATGATTAAGTTCTCGGTTGGGGTTCCACAAACCGATGAACGGCGATCGTCAATGGATAGATTAATCTTAAGCAAAACACCAAACCCTAACGACGGCGGCGACTAATGATTATAAAGGTCTTAGGGTCGTCGCCTACCCTGGACGCGCCCCCTAATGGGCTCAAGGCGATACACGGCCCAACGGACCAAATAAAGGTGACACAAAGACCGGACAGATTCGGACGCCTGACTTATTTCGACAATTCCTGTTGACTCCGAAGGAATTTTGATGTGAGACCAGTTGCATTGGCTTTCTTATCAAATTATCTTTCCAACCGTGGCTGAACCATCGAAAACGGAGTCCGGATGTGTCCGTGGCGCTGGTCTCAAGACAGACTGGTCCTGGAGACCGAGGTAGACTCGAAATCGTGTTGGTCAGGACCTCCGGCTTGTGTTGCACGTCCTAGCTGGTCTTCCTCGCCTCCACACCTTCCTTCAAGTTCCTCATGACCCTCTCCACTGTTCCTAAGCAATATAACATCATTAGGTAGCAATCTATTCTCAAAAGTATGAAACGGATCGCTTAAGAACGAGCTCACCTGTAATTTTAGTTGTCGCATTCGAGCTCGGGTCATTGGCCCTTGCGGTATAGTAGTAGAAGGATCAGTGGTTGTATCCAAAGAAGTGATGTCCTCATCAGATATAGAGATGGATTTTTTACAAAGAATATAGAGATAGATTTTGAGCACATGATTCTTTGGAGCATGCTATTATTATCCCCTTGATAGTATGGCTTGTGCTATATTCAAGTTTGAAAATAGAAAGTAAACTAACTCTTTGAGCGTTTTTCCAAGTCATTGTTTTGATTTTTTTTTAGGGGGGGGGGGTTCTCCCTCGATAGATGTTATGCTGTCAAACACATAGAAAATTTATGGCCAACATCACCAAAACCTAAAGGCTGATAGATCCTTAGTCTAATACTATTTTTTTTTGAAAGGGAATATATTAGATATATGAGTCTTTTACGTGTATGCCATTAAAAAAGTTGGTCTACTCGTCCATGTCCCTAAAAGTTGGCCTCTACCGTTCATGTCCCTGCGTTTCAAAAGTTTTATCTCCCACGCCATTCCGTCCAGGTTCCGTCTGTTTGTCGCCGTTTGGGGTCCCGACAAGTAGACCCAGGCTGTCTAGATGTCTAAATTACCCCTCCTCTTCTCTTCTCCTTATCTCTTCCGTGAACCTCCGTCGTTTTCCAACAGGCAAGATAAAAGAAGAGGAGCCCCCCAGCCTGTCCAACAGCAGCCCCGGAGTTGCAGCCGGATCCTGACTTGCCCGAGGTTGCTTGGCCGCCGCTGAAGCCCAAAGGAGACGAAGGAAGAAATGAAGCAGCACGTGTCGCCATGGATGAGCTCGTAGCCACGACCTCGCCCCTGCCGCCCGCGTTCGCTGTCGCAGTGCTGCCGGTGGTCTTCGTTTGACGGCGAGCAGAGCGTCCACCTCGGCACGATCACCGTGCACCCATCATTTGGGCGGGCCTGAAGCTGCTGCAGGCCATGGTGGCCGACCGCGTGGGCGTCGCGCCGCAACACATCTCGGCGTCCCTCGCGCGGCCACCAACCTCGCGCGACCTCGCGCCGCACCAGATCACCGCGTGGGCTGCTTGCCGCTCGACGACACCACCCGACCTCGCCGCCGCCATAGCGCGGGGCGGCAATGGGCCGCAGAGCTTAGCTCGCCCGGAGCTGCGCTCGCCTGTAGTCCGCGCCATCGCCACTGCGACGGAGCCGAACGCCACCGTGCCTGCTGCCGGAGATGGACGCGCCGGACGCCGCGCGCGCCCAGGAACGCTGCTGCTCGAGGGGCGCGCGCGGGGAGCTCCGCCTGGCCGCCGTAGGGGCGCGTGGGGGAGCGCCCGCCCGGCCGCGGCGGGGGCACGCGGGGGAGCTCCTCCCGACCGCCACCGCTAGCTCCGCCTGGTCGCCGGCGCGAGTTGCGCGCGCGAGTTCCGCCGCATGCGCCGCCACGACCGCTAGGTCGCTGGCGCGAGCTGAGGGGCGCGCGAAAGCGGGCCGCCGCGAGCTCCACGCGGGAGCCGCCACCGCGAGCCCGTGCGCGAGCTCCAGGAGTGCCGTGGGGCTGGTGCGCCCCTGCCCATGTCGGGCAGCAGAGGACCCGCGCCGGGCTGGTGCGCCCCCACTCCAGTAGTGCCCGCGCCGGGCTGGTGCGTCCTCGCGCCGGGAGGCCCCGCGCCAGCGGTTGGGCGCCACCAGCGCCCAGCGGCTGCGCCCCAGCGCCCGGTGGCCGTGCTCCCATGGGAGTCTCCTTCATCCGGTTGGAGACAGAAAAAGGGGCTGGCTGGTTGTTGAGGATGGACCCGACAGGTGGGGTCCGCCTGGATAGAGAGACAGTAAGGAGAACAGAAGAGGAGGGGTAATTTGGACATCTAGATAGCCTGGGCCCACTTGTCAGGACCCCAAACGGCGAAAAACAGACGGAACCTGGACGGAATGGCGTGGGAGATAAAACTTTTGAAACGCAGGGACATGAACGGTAGAGGCCAACTTTTAGGGGCATGGACGAGCAGACCAACTTTTTTAATGGCATACACGTAAAAGACTCTAGATATATTGCCTCACACTTAGGGTCTGTTTGGATGCACCCAACTAAAGTTTAGCTAGCTAAAAATTCAAAGTACAACTTTAGCTAGCTAAAAGGTTTCTAGCTAAACTTTAGCTAGAGGTGTTTGGATGCTCCAGCTAATAGACTCAGCTAAATTTTAGCTAGCTTTAGCTAGGTGAAAGTAGCTAAACCCAGCTAAAGTTTAACTACTCTTTTTAGCTGGACTGTTTGGATGTCTAGCAGCTAAATTTAGCCAGCTAAAATTTAGTTAGTGCATCCAAACAGGCCCTTAGTGTAATTATAAGTTGTGATCATCGGTGTTTTTGTTTTAGTGTTCGTGTAAACGACCTAAACTGCCGCTCTAAATGCTGAATAATGGTAAACTATTTTATTAGGTGTTTAGGAGGTAAACGAAAATTAAACTACCTTACAGTACCGATCCCACGGGATTATGTATATTGGCACCAGAGAGCTGTTTTAGCCATGCCGCGCGCGGAAGCATGAAGCTGATCGAACGAACGATTGTACAGTATAATAAACCACGTGCGGCTAGCTAGCTATAACCGGCCGCCGGCGGTCTAAAATGCATGCGCACGCCACTCTCATTGTACAGCATATCCCTATCCCGAATTAGATCGCTACGTAAATTATCCATGCATTAACAATGCAACAGGCTAGCGCGCGCACCCAATTTTAGGCTCCGTCGACTCGCGCATATGGCCGTCTCCGTCGTCCCCACCTTTATAAGCCGTGCTCCGTCGCAGGTTGATCCCCAGCCGTGCATGTTCCGGCTCCCCACGATAGGATAGCCGAGGAGGCTACGACTACGAGAAAGGACCGAAGCACCTGCGTGCCCAATCGACCACGTAATAGGCAGGAACGAAATGCCGGCGGCGGCGACGACGACGAGGCGGGTGGTCCTGGAGGCGCTCCGGTTGGCGTCCCGCGACGCGTTCCAGGTGGCCTTCTCTTTCGCGGCGAGGCCGCCCGTGTCCACCATGCTGAAGCCGGCCATCACCAAGCCCCTCCACCACCACGACAACAACTGATGTCATCTGATGCCGGCCGCGCGCGCCGCGCCTGGCGCATCCTTAGATGCGTTCGCCTCTTGGCTCTAATATAATCTGGTGCAAGGTGTTGCTTTATTCACCGCGCCCGGCCCAGCCAGCACGTGTGACGACGGCATGCAGGGCCGGGCTTGTGTACGCCGCGCTGCGTGCTGATGTGACATAATAGGCTCTCTCGGTAAGGTCCCTACTACATACTACGTACCTCCAAATTTAAAATGTGTACATACATTTCGTCGCTACTCTAATAAGCAACGCAAAATGTCAGGCTCGCTGATGTAAGACTGAGCCTGACAGCTTGACCATACGTCAGCAAAATGTAAATTTTGTTTACGACGAGTATAGAACATGATGTGAACTAGTAGTATAATGTACTAAGGTCCCGGGTCCGGCCGGTGGTTGCCTTCATGCCTTGTCAGCAGAGCTCGCAATCTATAGCAATGGAGCTTTCATTTCAGCCTCGCAGGTCATCCTGCAAGGGGTTCGGTTCGACCCACATTTGAAGTCGCTCCGCACCAGAAATTACGGAACGGATCGAACTGGATCGACCCGGAACAGAAGAGGGGCAAAAGGGTCGTGATCCTTTCAACCCCGAGTGACCCTCGGGCCGACCCTCCGCCTCGCCTCGCACCTCCGCACCGACGGCCGCCGCCTGGCCTTGCTCCTCCCCACGATGCGCCCCACAGGCCCTCCCTCCTCGTCGCCATCGGGACCTCCCTCCATCTCCACTCCTCCCATCGCGGGGCAAGACGAACCCGGCGCGATCGTACCAGGGCAGCCGTGGTGCGCGTCGCCAAAGGAGCCAGAGACAAAGCGAGGAGGGAGAGGCGAGGCGGAGTGGAGGTTGGGACGCTGGTGTAGGGCGCCGCGCTCGGGGCGGCATCAGCCTGTCCGCCGCTGGGGCGACGAACGGCGCTGGATCTTGCCGGCGTTGCGGACTGCGGCGACGCCGACGCCGAAGTCACGGCGGCACCGCATGCGCTTGTTCTGTCCCCCACTGGAGCAGCAATTCGCCGTTTCCGGTGGAGCTCGGGAGGCGGGGTCGGAGTGGTCGGAGGATGGGCCATGGCCGTGGTCGTGGCGCTGGGCTGTTGGTCACCGCGGGGCGACGGTAGTGGCGGTGGGCGCCGAGATAGGCGCGGCCTGCGCCGGCGGCTGTGGCTGTGGCTGCGCCTGGGCCTGCGGCGGCGCACGAGCGCGCGGCTTGGGCTCGAGCGACGTCGAGGCCAGGAACGCCGCGAGGCAGGAGCACATGCTAGTGATGGAGATGGAGGTGCCGCAGGAATTTGTACACTCCCGGTTCAATCCTAGGGGCACCGCGGGTCATTAACGCCGGGCAATTAGCAGGAGCGGGTCGACCCTGATGCTGGCCTTGACAAAAATGTTCAGAGGTTCAGGTGGAGGGGCGCTCCGACCCGGCCCCTTTGCAGGCTGACTCGTAGGACTGACTTTGGAGGTCCGATCCATGGGATCGGGTGACAAATCGTGGGTTTTGACACTCGAGAGAACGACGGTAGGTTGTCCAAGGATTAAATCGCATGACGTAGGTAGGTAGGTAGCACACACCGTACTCGATCCATGCTCGGTGGTTTTTGGTTTGGCCCACCACACGGCACACGGGCTACCACCACCAAGCGCGTGGGCCGCTGTTTCCGCGAAACAAATGCTACGGAGTCGTAGTAGCTCCCGCCGGACTCGGCGGCCGCGGGCGGGCGATTCCGCCCGCCATCCCCGCACGCCCCGCCCGGAACAGCCCGGCAGTGACGGCAGCAGGCACGAGTCGTTCCGCGCGCGCCTGCCCTGCCCCATCTGGTCAACGATCAGAGCGGACAAGCCTGATGGCGTCCGCGTCCCCACCACGCGGACGCGGCCGGGCCCGGGCCGGCGCAGTCGTCGTCGTCGTCGTCGTCATTGCCTCGCCGTGGGATGCGATGCCGAAAAAGTCCAAGCAGCCCTCCCGCGCAGCCAGCCCCCTACCACTACATGCCCTCATGTGACCGCGACCCGCCACCACTTCATGCCGTCACGCGCCTTCTTCTCTTCCCCTCCTAGCCTCCCTCCTCGTCGTCGTCGACACACTCAATTCCTTCCAACTCCTCCCACCCCACCAACGCACCAAAGGCAACCCACGCACGACTGATTACTGACCGCCCTCATCGATCTCCACAACCCACACCCACCAACGATCCACTCCTCCTCCCAAGGACGACGACGACGACGATGATGCGGGGGGACGAGTACCGGCCGTACCATCCTCAGCAGCAGCAGCACTACTACGTCGGCGGCGCGCCGCACGGGCTGATCATGGCGGTGGTGGTGGGTCTGGTGGTGGGCGGCCCGCTCTTCCTCGGCGACGGCGGGGAGGCCATCACGTCCGCCATCGCCGACCTGCTCGGCCCCACGGGCCTGCTCCTCCTCCCCGTGTGCCTCATCCTCGTCATCCGCCTCCTCTCCTCCCGACCGAAGCCCCGCCGCCGCGCTCGCCGACGCGCTCGCGCTCGGCGGCTCCCCGGACTCCCTCCACCGCGCCGGCGGGTCGCCCCTCGGCGTCGCGCTCGCGCTCGCCCTCATCGCCGCGCTCCTCTACTACCGCTCCCGCGCTCTTCGGCGGCGACGGCGGCGACGACGAGTAGGGAGTAGACTGATGATTTAATGTACATGTACATGACTAGAGTGATCCATGCTTCGCCGTCGCTGCGATCTGTGTATGTATTTTCCCTGTGCGCAGTGCTGGATCGTGCTGCTATCGTTCCCTCCTGCGCTACCTACCGCGGCGTGTTTCGATTTCAATAGTTTGTCCATATTTTGATTCATTTTTTTTTTTTTGTTAATAATAATTCTGCTGCACAAGGCACACGCGAGACACTGCACATGTTTGTGAAGCTGGTTTGGAATCCGGAACTGGAAGAACACCGCGATTTTGGGCTCCACCACCGATCTACCCACGTTACGTTCTGCAAACTGCTGCCTCGTTGCGAATTTAAAATTCGAGCTGGATCGCTCTATGCTTTCTACTGTAATTTGGAAATGCGAAGCTTCTGCGGCACCGCTAGCTGATCGTCGGTGGGTCCGTGGGCGACCGGTGACCATATTTGATTTGTTTACTGCTACTAGAAGCAAAGCAATGCTAAAACTTAGCATAGCATAGCACCATCATGTCATCACGTGTGTGTGAAGCTGGGGGGGGGTTGCCGCCGGGGCGACCGTGCTTCGCTAGCGGCCCAACTTCTCAGTACCAGACTGCCACTGGCCCAAACGATTTTTTATTTAATTTTGTTAATATAGCACTGCTGCACAAGGCACACACACACCAGCAGCACATGTTTGTGAAACTAGTTTGGAACCCTGGAACTGGAACAACACCGGAATTTTGGGATCCACCCGCGATCTACCCATGTTACATTCTGCAGACGGCTGCCTCGTTGCGATTTTAAAATTTGAGCTGGATCGATCTACTCTCATTTGGAAATGGGAAGCTTCTGCCTGCGCACCAGATTTGAGTAGACGAGTAGGTGATGACCATATTTGATTTGCCCTTTTTTTAAGAAATAAACTGTAACTTGCTACCACTAAAAGCGCACGTGTCTCTGAAGCTAACGGGGCTGACCGGTTTTGGCAGTCAGTCAGGAATAGCGGCCCAAGCCCAGTTGCTGACTCCCAGACTGTCAGTGGCCCAAAAGATCACAGGAGAGTCCCGTATTTTCCCGTTTCATTTGAAAAAAAAGGATACATTTTCCTTTGTCTATGTACTCCGTACATTGCAAAAACTTGCAAAGCAACCAGCTAGAGGAGGGAATGTACTGCCCATGCGCAGATTCGAAGTGCATAACTCAGGTAGTTTCTTTGCCATCGTTACTTCAATGATCTACCCATTAACCTTATAAGCCGACACATTTTTCTCATCCCTCATGAGGGTACGTCGTGGGTATAACCGTTCTTGTGAACAGTACTTACCTGTTATGAACAGTGCAAACCCGCTAGAGAACAGTACAAATCCGTTAACAAACAGTACAAATCCGTTAACCAACAGTACGAACCCATTAACAACAGCAACGAATGAACAGTGCAGACCCGTTATTAAACAGTTCAAACCCGTTGTGGCAAAAAAAAAACCACCCATGCAAAGCACGGGGGCCCTGCTAGTTTTACATTGCAGTCAGGAATGTTCATAGTTTTTAGTTTGTTGTGAACCTACCGGAATGTTCTATTGTACATCATGCAAGCGCTTCATTTGGCTCCAAGGGTAAAAAGGTCATTTCACCTTGCTTTAACACCATCAACCTATGAAACTAACGGAAGGGCCAAATTCCCAAATAAAATTCAATTCAGAAAGTTTAATAAAAATATGGTCAAGAAGCTGAATTTTTTTAAGACCAAGGAACCAAATTTTCCTTAGTTTTTTAATTGGCACATGTGTCATGTTGATGTTGGCCTATCTGTCACTTTTTCATTGGACCCTCGCTACTACAATATCTTTAACCATCACGGTCATTTTCGATTAACTGTCGCGGTTTTCTCAACCACCTAGAACGATAGGCCTTAGTTATAATGAATTAGAAAAAACAAAAAAGGGCCAACGAACCCATCCAGGGGTCCACAGAGCCCATCGATCCACCTGCCTAGCCCATCGACTGGCCACCATCGACGAAGCCTAGATTGCGTGTGCTACCCAGATTTGGCCGCCCACCACCGAATGCCCTCCTGCATCTAGAGGCTGTGGAGGGGGAGCGGGCCACTGCCGCCGTGCCACCTGGAGAGGAGTGCACGCTGGATTTGACCTCTCCACATGAGCCACCACCGGATCCGGTCTCCCCGGCCGTGCCACCGCCGGATCCTGCCTTCCATGCGCCGTCGGGGCAAGATGCATGCCGTGGTGGACTGCCACGTGATGGGACGGTGGGAGGATGATGTTAGGGTTCTGGCGATGGAAGAGGTGACCGGACTAGGTCAGAGCAGGGCCGCCCATGGCCATTGGTTCTCAATTGCACATTATGAGCTGGTGTATTGGTACTACAACACGCAAGGAAATTGGAAAACATGACACAGGAAATTAGACGGCACAAATACACAGATGACTAAACATTGTTGGACACATGCGGATGAAATTAAACCGCCCATCAGATCGATCAGATGTGTCAAAACATCAACACATGACAGGACACGCGCCGCACGCTTCAATATATACATACAGTAAGTACTACTACCACTGGGGCTGTCTGATCTTTGCTGCAACTGCAATATCATCAGCGCAAGCCTGAAAGCAAGGCTGTCAAACTTTTTTTTGTTGTTTCATTTGGACTTGGGCTGCTTGACGATCATGACGGAGCAGTGCGCGTGGTGCGCGCAGTAGTCGCTGACGCTCCCGAGCAGCGCGCGCTTGATGGCGCCGTAGCCATGGCTGCCCACCACCAGCAGGTCCGCGCGGTGCTTCTCCGCCGCGGCGCACAGCACGGACCGGGGCTCCCCTTCCACCACCTCGATGAGCGCGTGCACCGAGTGGGCGACGCAGACGCGGCGCGCCCGGTCGACGACGGCCTCCGCCATCTTGCGCAGGTCGGCGTCCACGTACCTGATCGCCTCGCCGGCTCCTGTGATCGATCGATCGAGCATATATATATAACAGAGATTCAGAGAGAGGTGAGGTGACCAAGAGGAGAGGATAGGATGGGAGGACGGTGAGGACGGAGGTCGTTCGTCGTACCAGGGCCGCCGAAGCTGACGACGGCGGACGGCGATGGCTTGGCGTGGACGATGACGAGGTCGGCGCCGCCCGCCACGCCGCCGGCGGCCGCCACGTGCCGCACCGTCCACTCAAGCGCGTAGTAGCCGTGGTCGCTGTCGTCCACCGCGACCACCACCACCGTCTTCTTCTGCTGCTCCCGCGGCTGCGGCTCCCCTGAAGCCAAACCCACCTTGGCCGCCGCCGCGGCCGGAGCTGCGGGCTCGGTGTTCTTAGCCTCCGCCGCCATGGAGCTTGGTCGGGAAAAGCGAACTGGAACGGGACTGGAACTCTCGATCGAGACTCTGACTGGATTGGGCTAGACGGCTGGGACGGAGTTGGAGCAGAGTAAGTCGCACGACGTGAGCAGAGCAGAGCGGGCGGCGCCGGTCGTTTATAGAGAGAAGAAGAGGTGCGAGGCGAGAGCGATAAAGCGAGAGGACGACTAGGACGGCACGAGAAGCAAGCGCGCCAAACGAAACCGGAGGCGCGGGGCGGGCGGAGTTGCGGCGCGGGCGCGGCCTCTCTCCGCCTCGCGAAAAACACGCAGCCGCCCCGGGTTTCCGGGTGGTTTTGCACAGCAAAAACCAGCCTTCGGCGCTGCTGATCTGCCGGCCGGCCCCATGCCCATGCCCGCCCACTGGACTGCACACTGTGTGAAGCTGTGATGACATGGCAAGCAAAACCGCTGCTAGGCAGCTTGACACGTCTCCCGCACAGACACACAAACAGTGCAAGTTTGTTAGCCGAATTTGGCGTGGTCGGCCCGAGTAGTGCAGGGGTCGCGTGTCAGGTGAGGTGACGATGCGTAGGGAGGGCAGGCATGGCACATGGGCAGCCAGCCAGCCAGGGCCGTTCGGTGCCAAACCGTTTTCTCGGCGTAGCATTCATACATGGTGACAGATACTCTGATGCTCCATTTCTCAATGACGAAGTTATGAACCAGTGGCAAACACGTCAATTATCACGTCTTAGTAGTGAAGTGACAGTGACCCATGGTGGGCTGGCAGAATTTGGTCCTCCGCGAAGGCCACCATGGTACGGGCCGGAAAAGTTAGCTTGGCCCAGACTTGCCGCGGCCCCTCTCTCCTTCACATGGGCTGGTTGCTCCTGAAGCATGTCCGGGCCGAAACTGAGACCGCCTCGGGCTTTTAGCCCAGAAAAGGAATGCCAGTTATGATTTCCCTTTCCTAGTTTTTCCTTTTGTTCTGACCAGCTAAGGACCATTTGACTTTGGCAAAAAATTTCTCATCAGTGGCCAAAATTTAACAGCCATATTTTGATTTGCTACTAAAATTGACAGTATTTTACAATTACCATCTCAAATTTGTAGCAAAGATTTTTTATCCCAGTTTTGACAGCTTTTTTGGGTAACTTTTAGTAGCCAGCCAAGTTAACCCTTGGTAGTAATTATTTCACTGTGTTCTAGTCCATCAATTTTCAGTATTGCATATCTTTCATGTCTATATACACCAAACCCCTGGCGTTGTCTTGCATGATTTTACCTATGCATTTTAGACGCTATTTTCTTTGAACATCTGCTGTGCGTCTAGCAAATACTATACGCTATTCCTATATATAAAATAGAAAAGGCAAAATCGATTTATAATTTTAGAACTGATGGAGTAGATTCGTGCTGTCCGTATACTTATGATCGTGGGAAGACAAATTAAACGACCATATCCGACGAGGCGACGTCGACGAGCATCGATCAACGACCATGCATGAAGCGTGACAAAGACGTCCATCAGTCCATTTCTATATGTGCATGGGACCCATGCATGACAGTGTGTGACCAATGCTTCTCCTGCCGCGCGCGGGCTTTCCTTCTCAAGTCGTGATCCGATATATAGATTCATTCATCTCGCTAGCTTTATTAATCGACAAGCCATACTAATTTAAGTTATGCTTTCTGATTCGTCCATTAAAAAATATGTGAGTCATGCAAGTTCTCAAAGTGGCTATCCGTATCAGTGACGATTTAGTCACTATTAATTTTCATGCATGTTGATAATATTGATCAATCACGCAGAAAATTAATTAAATCCATCGTAAACAAAGACACCTAATGGCCATCGTAAAAAAAACTCTAATGGTGGATATAAACACAATGATTGAATGTACGTATGTTGTGTGTTTGTTATACTGTGTAATCGCAAAAAAGTCCTATTGATTATAATATGAATAAAAAATAACAAGCACCTTTTTGCTGTGAAATTAACCCAATCAACACTCAACAGTGGCAAGTTATTGTGCAACGTCTACTCCACAAACGAGTTGCACAAAGAGTTATAGCTCATAATTTTTTGACCACCAGTCCACCACGCCACAAACATACAACGATCTATAAATTTAATTTAAAGCGGTGACTTAGTAATAAAGAAGAGTAAATGGGAAATGGTGCCGTGTCCTGAACAACGGCGATTAAATGGCACCGCATTGAAACGGTAATACTAAATACGGTATATAATAAATCATTGTCGTTGGTCAAAAGAAAAAATGCTAACCCATTCAGGGGTCCGCAATCAGCAGGGCCCATTAGCCTTTGATGCTGCCAGCCAACCGAGTGCGGTGGGCCGCTGGCCTTGCCATGTGAGGAACAGAAAGGTGACCTGGCCCACCTGCCCTTTCTATCCATTCCGACTTCCGAGTCTTCTCACCCAAGCCAGTGGCAGCCCTCGCAATTACTCCATAGTTCGATGGCGCTGTCAGCTCTCCTAAACCGTCTCCTTGTCATTTTCTCCAGAGCAGCAGCTGACCAGGTAGCCAAAAAAAAGGCCACCTACCTTGCATTTCATCGCAACCAAAGCAACACTCATACAATACATGATACGGAGTACATTACTATATACAGTGGTATTTCAAATTCAAAAGCACCTCGCAACAGCTGTGAGAAATGAGATTTGTATTCCTTGCTGGCGAGCTGATAATGTAGTCGTGGAATGATTGATTAATTTTGAAACAGCGGGCGTGCATGATAGTCGCTGAGTGTGTGGATCGGTTGGCCGTCTTGTATCCATCATCACTCGCAGTCGTTGCGACTCGCGGTAGTGGCGTTTCCGTCTACGCAAATCATACTCCGTAACCAATCGTAGACTACATCGTCATCATCATACATCATCATCCGTCCCGAAAAATCAAAGAAAAATTAAAACTACAGGTACTACTCTAGCTGCCGATTGAGATGGCGAGAGATCGATCGGACAGGAACACGCCGCTCCAGCTACGGCATTTATTGTTGCCAAGCTGACTGCGCAAACTACCTCAAATAAACCACCAACTGTTCTTTTCTTCTCTTTCCTTTTTTTTTTTTGTTATGACTGAACACATATAAAGAAGATAAGAAAAAAAAAAAACTCCTTCCATTATGTTTTATATGACACAATTTTGGTATGACACAGTTTTTCAAATTATTGATTGTCCTTATAATTTATAATATTTAGATAGTATATTTAATTATAAATCTAACATATTAAGTTTGTAGTAGAATATTTAAAAATTATTAGCCAAATTTTAAGCCTCAAGTGAGTTTCATTTATATTTAATTTAACTAGAAGATACCTCATGTGTTGTTGGCTAGCGGAACACTCTTAAAAATAAAATTGTTGCATGAGTTAGAATCCTATACATGTTCTTGTCTTTATTCTTGTCAAAATTGGTTGCATTAAAAGTTTGGAAGTAAGTGGGATGATATGGCTATTAGTGAAAGATGGTGTGAATAGTTAATAGAAGATGATATCGATGGCTTGCTTGTTGAGATAGAAGTTAGCGGGGGTTTGCTTTATAGGAAATTGTCAAAATTGGTTGAATTAAAAGTTTGGAAGTAAGTGGGATGACATGGCTATTAGTGAAAGATGGTGTGAATAGTTAGTGAAGGATGACATGGATGGCTTTGCTTGTTAAGACATGAAAACCATGAAAGCCAGTTGCTAAGAAAAAGGTAGAACCATAAATACTATCCGACCTGCTATTAATGTGGGTATTTCAGTTTCCAGAGTGGGTCATAACAGAGGGTTAGCTTTATAAGAGATATAGATATAGATAGGTTACCACACATGCATTTTAATGATGTGACATGAAAAGTCAAACAATCTCAAGTCTAACTAAATATATAAAAAAATATATACTAACATTTATGAAGCACAATAAATATCATTAGATTGATTATTAAATGCATTACTATAATACACATATTTAAAAATATCTGTAGAAAGATACTAATATCTATGATACATTAGCATTTGCTTTGTCCAAATTAGCATCGGCAACCTGTGTATGAAGAATAGTAACAACTATATTAGGGTTAGTCTTTTAGTTATAGGCCAATGAGAAAAATTCTGTGGAAAATATTAGGTAAGGAGAAAATCCTATTGGTATATGTTATTAGTTGCATTGGCCCTTAGAGGATATCTACACGGGGGGTGATATTAGAAAAAAAATTCTAATCTGATCTATATTTTATTTGGAGAGGCTTTCTAGCCAATGGATATGGCACCGCCTTAAGGAGAACTTAGAGATGTATCACCCTAAGCTAGGGCGGCGAAAATAGAAGGTAGGATTGAACAACGCTAGTCTATGGCTCTTGATATCATAGAGGAAATATTGGTTACGGACAGAAAATCCCACTGATCGCTAGTCTATGCCTCTTGATACCATAAAAGAAATATTGGTTATGGACAGAAAATCCCACTGATTTGTTATTAATTGCATTGACCCTTAGGATATATATAAGAGTTTGTACACATCTGCAATCATCTTTGACCATATGTATCTTTATTTTCAACAAATACAAGTAATAACATAAATTTAAATGACAGTGACTTTTTTCCATCCAAGACAAAAATTGGCATTAGAATGGGAAATTTTGCACCCATAGTCTCCAAAGTACCATCTACTGCACCTCTTTCATTCAACGACATCTCACTTGGAAGTTAGAACCCCCACCAGTTAAAGGCCATTTTTATGTTCCCCTGTTATGAAAGTTCCAGCATTTTGCCTAGCACAAAATTCTACAGAAAGTCCATAGAGAATGATCTTGTATAAGCAATGATGATGTCTAGATAGATTAAAAAAAATTGAATTTTGAGCGGAATGGACCTTCAACAAATATTTGGAAATTCACTTTCTGTTAGCGAGCAAAGACCAGTCACCGTTATGCCAGTGTCAACTGTAGGAATTGCAACGAGTTCTTTTTTTTTTTTTTTGGTGCTTTAGACAAATTATTACCCCCTTTTGAATTTTGCAAGGAACATAGAGAATTACCATCATAAAATCTTAAATGTCCAGGAATTGTCAAAATCACATCTTCAGAATTATTTCTGTCTAGGAAAACAGTTTTTTTTTTTTAATGAGAGTACTTATCACAGGAAACTCCCATTTTTTTTTTCTTTTGCAGACCCATGCCGGCTATGTCGCCACGCCGAAACTATACTCCTCGCTCTCGTCAAAGTCGATGGTGGTAATAAAGCCGGGCCCACAGAGAAGCTGATCAAAGCGGTTAATCTTCCTCGCTCTCGTCGACGACTATTTAACAGCCCCCGCGGCTTGGCGCTCCGACCTTGCACTTTCACCCGCCTCCCTCCCTCTCCCTCGCACCGGCGCCTGTGACGCCCCACGGGCCGCGGCCGAGCGCGCGCCTCGCAGCCAGGATCATCAGGCGCGCCGGCAAGATGAGCGGCTCCACGGCGGCCGACGCCGCCCTCCCGGCGCTGCCGCCGATCAGGACCTCGCCACCGGCGCCGGCGCCCGCCGCGTGCTCCTCGGCGGCCTCATCGTCGCCGGCACCCGCGGCGGCGCCGGACGCCGAGTCGGTGGCGACCTTGCCGGTGTCGGCGGAGAAGCGGCAGCGGCAGCAGGAGGAGGCGGCGGGGGAGGCCGAGTCGGAGGCCCAGGACCAGGAGACAGAGACGGAGCCCACGACGCCGACGTCGGAGGGCAGCCAGCTGCGTCCGCCGGCCGAGTGCCCGCCGGCGCCGCGGAAGCCGGCGTGGGCGCCTCCGTCGTCGACGCTCGCCAAGCGCAAGTTCCCGTCCTCCGCGGCGCCGTCGGCGCACCGGGAATTCTTCCCCGTCACGCGCGACCTCACCACCGTGTTCCGGGCCCTGCCGCCCAAGAAGCGGATCCGGGCGGGCTGACGGCCGGCGGCCTGCCCGATCCGCGCCGCCGTGGCTCAGTTGGTCGCCAACTGTGTTGTCCTGCATCCCTGGCGTGCACGACAGGGCAGGGCAGCGGCCGCGTCATCACCGGCATGTGGTCTCCTGCGCGGCGCTCGGCGGCCCCCGGCGGCGGGTCGTGTGCGGGCGTGGACCTCGCCGGCGTCGTCTCGCGTACGAGCGGCGGCTCGTGGATCTGGGTGTCTCCGCCATTGGCCGCGACGACGCCGTCAAATAGGTGCGCGGTCATGGCATGGTACAGACTACAGAGTTCTCGTACAAATAAGTTGTTGGTTTATTAATTTTTTCCTCTGCTTTTTTGGGGGAAATTGTAGAGTTGGAAAAGGACTGTTATTTATAGGGAGGGTGAATGGGTTAAGAAAAAAGGAGGAAGTTTGTAAAGACAATTCCCAGAGATTTGTTCATTATATTTGTTGAACTGTAATCACCTAAAGAAAGAAAAAGGATCATGGGCTCAGCTCAGTTGTTGCTCTGTACTTGTGCGTTGCTTTATGATGGCCTTGATTCCTGTGTCAATTGCAGCGTAAAGTTTGGTCGGTAGAACAAACAGAACAGCTCAAGAAGTGTGTCTGAAACTCTGAATCTGACAGAAGATGGTTGAAACCATCCTGTAGACATGAAGATCTGCCGGTTTTAAGTGCATTCGATCTGGCAGCTGAAGCTTCAGAACCCAGATGAGCATTGAAGTGACGCTTGATGGGGATCAAATCTGGAGAATTAGTTGAGCTTGTTATGGCTGTGGATCATTGGATGGATGCGGCCATGGACCGGAGTACTAGCAGGAAGGTGTGGGAGATGAGGAGACGTGGGTGGAGATGCTGGGGATGTACTTTGGGCTGTTTTGTCCCCAGCACTAGTGAGAGTGGTGAGAGGAGAGAGACAGACAGACATGGCTGCAGAGAATCTTCTATTCATGACTCATGAGAGGAGCAGCAGCATGCTGCATGCCAAAGACAGGGGTATGGTAGTTTCTTTTTTCACGGCTGCCTCTTTGTCCCTGGTTCTGATGGATCATGATCATAGATCGACGATGCCTCTGTTCTGTCCAGGCCCGTCCTTATTTATCTCACTGAATTTCCTGTGGTACATCATCACATGCCTACATGCTAATCACGGTACATTCCTCCTACTGCCTGCTAGCCCAGTAATAAAGATAAAAAGAAGATCAATTTGGAACTTGTTCAGTTGAAAATGGCAAGCACAAGCAGAGATCGCAGTCACAGTGGCCAAGGGAAGAGAGGCCGCTTTGTCTTGAGAGCATGCAGCAGCCTCATATCCACACATGCAGCCATGTGGAGCTTTTGGTTGGACGCATTCCATTCCATGGCGGCGACTGGTGGTGATCGATGGAGACAAGGGTTGGGTTGGAGTGCAAGGCTGGAAAAGCTAGCTAGGCGGCTTACATAACATACGGGTATCGGCGACTGATTCGTGCTCTTCTCCAGGTCAAGTGGAGGGAGGAGAGAAACAAGGGCCAGCCAGGGGAAGGAAGGAAGAGTGGAAGACTTGCTTTCCTTCCTTCCCTCGCTTCACTTCACATGGGCTGTTGCATCTACGGTTAGAGGCTCCCTGCTCCCCTAGTTTTTTTAGGAAAGCCATCATGAGAGAGAGAGAGAGAGAGAGAGCATCTTGTTGCCTCCTATGCGGCGCAGGTGGTCTGGTGTACGCGCGTCCGGCGTCCGGCGCGGGGCATGTGCAGGAAGGGGAACTTGGATGCAACGCCACGTCGCACATCCTCTATGCAGCTCGGACTAATTATTACCAAAATAATATGATTGTTCTTATGTCATGCCCAGGCAAAAAAGGAAAACCCTCGTAAACCCAATCTGTAAGCACGTTAGGAGAAAATAGTTTTTCTTTCCCTAAAACGTGATTCACGCCTAGAATAAAAAAATATTGTAAGAACCTGGTGACATACTCCTTCCCCCACCGATGTTTTTTTTACATCAATTGGACCTAGAAAATGGACCAGAAATAATAACCATTACCTCTGCCATACTAAGTCACATTAAATTCATTCCCTCAAAAAAGTCACAGTAAATTCATGGTAAAATAACAACAGTAACCAATTTTTTTAACAAAAAAAGGAGAGGAGAAAATCTATATGTGCTGACTCTACCGTACTAAATTTATGTAAGAGATGAAAAGAGTATGGTTTTGCTCTTCATTATATGGTAGGGCAGTTCTTTCCGTTTGAACAAAAGTTCAGAATCAGCATTTAAGGTTTTGTAGCGTGCAAGCCCAGAGGTCAAAACAATATATATCGTACTATTAGTACAACAACAGAAACGGCGATGGGAGATCATGCATCAGCAGGCTGCTGGTCCACAGCAAAGATTCATTCGCTCGATCGGATCGGAGTAGGTGAGCAGAAGAAGATTGCGAAGAAAAACATGAGCAAGGACTTGTTCAGTTCGTGAAAAACTTGCATTCCTTGCACTGTACCGTTTTGTTTGTATTTGACAAATATTGTCCAATCGTGGCCCAACTAGGCTCAAAAGATTCGTCTCGTGATTTACAATAAAACTGTGTAATTAGTTATTTTTTCACTAACATTTAATACTCCATATATACGGATAGAAATTGATGTGATGGAGAGAGAGAGTTGAAAAATTTGCAATTTTCATGGGAACTGAACAAGGCGCAAACAACATCTATCAACAGCATGCGTGCAACAGCCGTATCTTTTTTCACCTACATGCATGCACGCCCCAGCATCTCCATTCGATCTCCATTGATGATCTCTTCTAGCAAACTGGTCTTGTTCACTTCCCTTGCAAGTTACAAGCTTTTTCACTCTCTCTCCATCACATCAATTTTTACCCGCATATATGGAGCATTAAATGTTAGTGAAAAAAATAACTAATTATACAGTTTTGCTGTAAATCACGAGACGAATATTTTGAGCCTAGTTGGGCCACGATTGGACAATATTTGCCAAATACAAACGAAATGCTACAGTTACAACTTTTTCTAACATTTACGAACTGAACAAGGCCTAGTGTACGTACGTTGCTCGATCTCTCTCTGTACGTGTGTATGGAGGGAGTAATGCGTGAGCAGCAGCGGAGCCCGGCCACCGGCCTAGGGTGGCCGGGCCTTGGCTCCGCCAGTGCGGAGGAGTATGTCTGCATTTCTGCTGGGATTACCATCGGTGGCAGAAATGCAGACATTAGTATGGCTGCTTGGGTACATACTCCCTCCGTCCCATGGAGTATGTCGCCTGAGAAGCGTGTTTGTGAGGGGGGACACGGTTTTCCAACGACAAAGTCCATCGGACAGAGGGAGTACATGCTTAGGTACGGCTGCTGTCCCCAGACATTCTTTCCCTACGGGTCTGACAGGCAATCCTCCCTCTGCATCCTAAATCCTCTACTGGAGTAGTTCGCCGTAACACAACCTGTCGGATCGTCCCGTTGTTAGTAAAGACACCGCGTGGCGTCGTGTGGCGTTAGTACTTAATATTATTACTATAACTGTTACGTATAACGTATTGCTGGTCCTAGTATATATAATTGTCTCATAGTAATTACTTAATCAAAGCAGTAATCAGCCAGGTCAGCAACAGGGTGTAATAAAGAACACAACCACGAAAAGGTACGGTGCACAACAATGCTTAGGACGTCTCCAACAGCTAACAACAGAAGGAGCTCAGCTAGTGACGACAGAAGCACCCTGCAGCTCGCACGTCATCCTATTGTGTGTACGCAACGAAAAGGTACATGCTACTGGTCTGGCTTGTTTCTTCTCTTTTTCTTTATTGTTTTTAGCTTGTTTCGGAGCTAGTGATTTACTGCGGCCGTTGGGAACGTCCTTACCTTTACCTTTTGTCACCACCAAACCAAACCAACAGCACACTTTGACATAGCACTCCGTCCTTAAATGCAAACGATCGAGTGATATAACGAAGCTCTATTATTATCCACATAATGTGATATAGTATTAGGTTTTTGCTTCTGGATCTATTGAAATAGAAAAGTTTAAAAAAGAACACTTTGGATTTAAGGGGATCTTTTTTGGCTCACAAGTCATAAAGCATTCAGATAGAATCTAATGAATTCATCTTAAACCGTAAAGGGGCAGCTAAAGATCAAATCACTCAATAATGCTTCATAAACCTGCTAGAGGACCCAAGTTTAAGACTGGAGTTTCTATGTCCAAAAACCTTTACAATAAATTCAAAAAATAGATTTATCAAAAAAAAAAAGATAATCTGCACCACCGGCCGGTAGCTGAATCTTTTGATTATCCTTGGAGCCGCATTTCACCCTGGATCTGACTTTGCACCCGGTAATTAATATTCTAATAACCACCAACTACTAGTAATTGTTTCTACTTGTAGTACTACTTTCTTTGGAGTAAAGAATAGTAAACCTCGGATCCGAGACGAGCAGGTACATACCTTTCACTTTTATTACCCTTGCTTTGCATCCAATGCAGCTACCACTCCATCAACAAAAGGGATCAACTGCGCACAAGAAAAATGGTTATACAAGTCAGTGACAGACACAGTAGATCCTGTTGCGGCCGCTACCCAACTACTAGCCAGCTAGCTGAGCTTGCAATGCAAGATGGGCCGCGGGTGGCTAGGTGGTTGGCCGAAGTATCTTGGCACGTTCTCAGCGGTGCTACGCCCCGGCAAAAGGCAAAAAAGAAGAAGAAGAAAAAAAAGGTGCGGCGCCATGTGTTCGATCGTCTTCCTTTGTACAGTGTACACGTCACGCGGCTCATGCTCTGCTTGCAGTTTGATCCGCGGGGGAATATACTATGATGGCCAATGCCGCATGCATTTTCCACAGTCATGAGTAGATGATGGATGAGATCCACAGCAAGGGACCGAGTTGTCGTCCGTCCGTCATGCATAGGAGTATATATATGCAAAAATGGATGGATCACATGGATGCATGATCATGTCTGAGTGACACGACACCAAAGTGTTAAGCAGTGTGCCTGTGGTGTGGCAGATGATGAGATCGATCTACTAGAAGCAAAGGAACACAGATCTCAAATCACACCAACTTGCAGGCCGCTGCTCTGATCAGGGGGGCCCACTTCATGTGTGCCACTGCCAAGGCCTTCCACTCAATTCATTATACACAGCACTCCCTCAGTTCCAAACTATAAGTTACTTTAAAAATCTCAAAGAGTCAAATTTAGTTAGATTTAATCAAAATTATAGAAAACATAAAAAAATATAATATCAAAATAGGTATACGATAAAAATAAACTAATAAAGAATTTAATAATATTTAGTTGGTGTTATAAATATTATTATTTTATTATCTAAATTTAGTTAAACTTATAAAGCTTTAACTTTTTAAGATTCTTAGAATAATTATAATTTGAAAAAGACGGAGTAATAGGTTTGTTTACCATACAAGGCACCCTGACTAGCTTTGATCACGCTTTTTCCAGGCCAGCCAGTCTGGTTGCAAAAGTGAAGCATGAACACATCACTCTACTACCACTGTCCTCTAGGTCTTGTTTAGATGCACCTTAAATTTAAAGTTTTTTTCACTCTCTTTCCGTCACATCAATTTTTACCCGCATGCATGGAGTACTAAATGTAAGTAAAAAAAATAACTAATTGCACAGTTTAGTTGTAAATCACAAGATGAATCTTTTGAGTCTAGTTAGTCCATGATTAGATAATATTTATCAAATACAAACGAAAGTGCTACAGTAACAAAATTAAAAAAAATAGCTTCTAAACAATAAGACACTGTAAGCCTGTAACAACCGAGAGAGAGAGAGAATGCGCCTTAGCCCTATACAGTTAGGTAGTCGAATTACACAGTTACTCGATCGTGCTTAACAATGCATTATGAAAAAGAAAAGTGGGGAGGCCATGGAAAGCACGGTATGAGTAGGTATAACAGTGTCTCTTCAAGTGTGTGTGCTGTCAGCGAATGCCTTTTTTCTGTGTTCTCGTCTTGCAACTGAAGCAACACACACTGATGAGTGAGAGTGAGGGGGGGCCCTGGAACTGGCAGGCAGGTGCGAGTGAGATGAGATCATGAGAGTGACTGAGTGATGAGTGTGGCACAAGTCCAAATTTGATTCTGAAGCAAAGACCGTGCATGCATGTTCCCTCCGCCCTTGCCATCCCTCTTTCGTTCTACTCGTACTACTACTAGTAGCACTTAGACTTTTGACCACACCAAGTAATTTTAATAAATAATAAATATCATCGATTAGTATCATAATTAATATCGTCGGGGGGCACAGGTTTTTTAACAAAACATAAACGGTCACAAGACGCATGCATTCGGGGGGATCCAACGGTGCTGCATGGGATCCAATGCCAGCTGAGCCAGTCCCATCATCACTTCACTCCCTTCGAGGATGATCTGTCTGCGCCGGAGCTTGGAGTGAAGCTCACGGCCAAAAAGCCTGCTGCCGCAGCTGGAAAAGGCTTCCATCCCCCACCATCATCCCCTGTGTTGGTAGTAGTAGTACTACTGTTTCTAGGCTGTCTCCGTCTTTGTTTGCCCTCCAAATTTAAAATAACGGAATTGATATGCACTCCTACTTTATATTCTAAAAAAAAAAACCCCTCTCCTCTAATACAGTATACAGGAGGAAAAATGCCCGCCCGCCTTGGCCTCCGACGACTCCGAGTAAAGTAACATTGCAGTTGCTGCTTCTCCTCAAATAAATGTCCTCTGGATCGGCATGCAAATCATTTGAACAGGTGGATCTGGATCCAATGCATTGGCAATGGCAATGGTGTGGATCGACTTGCATGCATGTCTGAGTACGACGACACGAGTGGCCTTATCATTGTCGCTGCAAACGAACAAAATAAGCAAGCAAACAAACGGCACATGCATATATGTATAGTATAATACTCGAATGATCCACCCCCACCCGATCTTTACATGCATGCATGCATGTTTATCCATCCATATCCATATCCAATTATCCATCCCCTCGAGGGACAGTCCAGGACACTGCTCTCTGTGTGCCTCTGTTGAGCTGAGAGCGTGTAGGTGTGTACTCCCTCCGTCCTTTTTTATTTGTCGCCGTGGGATACGTGTCACAAGTTTGACTTGATTTATAGAAAATACGCACAATATTTATATCTCCAAAGCAGCTAAATCCAAAGATCTTTCCTCATTAATTATGATCTAATTGATGATATCTGAGGCCTGCTTAGCAGCCGGAACCGGATCGGCGGAACCGGATCGGCACACGGCGGATGGACCCGCGACCGGAGCTCATCCTGTCGCTGTCCGCACAAGAAACAAAAGACTTCCTCTCCCGATCCGCACACAGAGGCAGGCAGCAGGCAGTACAGCTCAAATGACAGGCAAGGCCTCGCTCGGCTCCACGACCGCTGATTATTCCTTTGTCCTGTCTGTCTGTCTGTCTGCCGTGCGCCCCCGCCGCGCTCGACGCTGCTTCTAGTACATGCGTGCACCGGGCCGGCGGCGTGAGGAAATGCAGCTACGTACCTCTGCTCTTTGTGGACTGTCTTTGGGAGCTGCTGACATTTGGCATCTCTCATTGTGCTTGTGCAGCTAGTACAGAACCAATATCCAAAACATGCAGATCCAAAAACTCGATCGATTTCTCTAAGATACTTACTACTTTAAGTTAGTTAGAGTTAGTTAGAACACAGTTATACCAACCCGGTAGACTATATGACACCGAGAGCCATTGACTCCATGAGAGCCTGCCTTTTTTTTTTTTTTTTTTTTTTTTTTTTTGGATCATCATGAGAGCCTGCTTTTTTGACATACATAATCCAAATTCACAAGTCAACGAGCAGAAGAATGTAGTGGAGCCGGAGTGGGGGGTGGGGTGGGGGCATCAAGTGCGTGCATGCAACTGTAATCTATGCCGAACCAAAGCAATCCGACCATTGCAGACTTCCTCCACGCGATTCATCTGAAATGGCACCATTATTAATTGTTTTGTGCGGATAAAGTCAGCTAGAAAATTGGACGCTCACCGTTTTCTAGCTACTACGCTCGAGGCACGGTGTTCGCCGTTCGAATTTGAATTCGGAAAGATTATTGTAAGGCAACAATGCAACCGTCCGCGCGCGTTGCAAAACGCTAAACGCTGAAGAAAGTCTGCAGACTGCCAGACTGCAGCTGGAGTATATAGGGTTATAATTAAAGCTGCGGTACGGTGGTAGGTAATGCTGATGACACTGACAACACGGAGTCACCAAGTCCAGGCTTCACCAGAAATGATCACGACTTGGGTGGGCGTAAAGGCTTTTGAGGAGCCAAAAAAATACAGGTTTTCGATCGGGGAGACGAATTGAACATTGGCGAAATAGGAGGGGGGAGCTAGATGTGTGTCAAAAAAAGGAAGACAGTTGCGAATGCCAAATGGGCCGGTATTCCTAATGGAGCTAGGCCTTTGATCCATTTTCCTTATCTGTTTCTTGTGCTGATCCGCCTGGATCATGGTTACCAAGTGCAATGGTAATGAAAATTCCTATGCCTTTTACTGGTATATATTCTGGGATTCTGTGTGCAATCGATCGAGCTTTAAGCATGTTATTTTGGGCCACGCATGCTGCTTGCTTGGTTATTGGTGGATTTTTTGGTGGTAGCTTTACTGCTTAACTTTCAAGCATCTGCAGCTTCAGTGGCTATTCTGAATCTGCAGCCATTTGAAAGATAGATGGCTATAGTTTCAGGATCCCTTTCTCTTGGCTTGATGATTTACTTGAGGGATTGGAAATGCGATTCGGTTGTGCCACATTTGAGTTAGCACTAGATTTGGCTCTGGATCGTATCAGCTGAGAGTTAACCTCTTGAGTTCATGCTCTCGCCACCCAGAAGGCCAGAACTGCAGTCATGGACTAGCAGTTCATTCTTTCTACTGCCAAAGAATCAGCTTGTGGAAATCGTCAAGGAAAAGGAAGTCGAGTCAAAGAATCAGCCGTCTTCCAAGTAAGTACCCTAGTCTCTGACCTGCACTGCACGGCACCTCTCAGCAATGGAGCACTAATTTCTCAAAAAAAAAAAAAAGCAATGGAGCACTACGACTGACATCGCCGTTGAAAACATTTGGCCCAAGGCCGAGAAACCTTGCGCCTTGTCGGTTGGGCTGGGCCCAACAAAGCACAAAACAAACATCCCTACGGAGGTCATGTTTCAAGGGAATCCAGGGCCGTGTTTTTGCCTTTCAGCCCCGTACTTTTTTTTTGAAATTTTCAGCCAGTACTTAATTCCCTGTTAAGAAAGACCACGGAGGCGGGGGGGCCGGCGGAGAAGTGTATCCCCGTGGCCGCCGACGACGACAACGGCGGCGGGCGGGCGGTGAGCCGGCGAGGGGGTGAAGAAAGACCGAGCGGGGAAGAAGATGCTGACACATTGCATCTCCTCCAAGGCTCTGTCCCATCACGAGCTCCCTCAATAACAGGCCCATCGTGGAGAAGCCGCTGCACGCGACGGGGAGGCCGCAAGGCTATGGTGTTGCATTCGCGGTGCCCTGACCTCCGTCCGCCTCGTCGTCCCCAGCGGGCTCGGCAAGCACGTCGCCGAAGCACCAAGATCGTCACCAAGTTCACATCCTCTCAGGTTAGGTCTGCCTCCTTCTGGCCTCTCGTACCTGTTCTGGTTGTTCAGTGCTGTTGGTGGTTGGGGCGCTGGCGCCTCATTGTATTTATCTGTAAGAAGCAGCACAAGTGAAATTGTGAATGAGAAATCAATCTGACTTAGATAAATAAATGGATGCTCGGCAAGCGTATCGAAAAACCAATCAGATGTTTTCTGAATTTCTACATCTCCCACTGCTCTGACCCTGACTGCCATATAGTAAGTTTGAGCTCGCCTGCTTGTTTGAACCTCTGTGAAAACTTAATTGTTCCTTTATTCCAGATGGTTATTCTGAACTAGTCGTCTTGAGTAAAGTGAATGAATAATGATATATGCCCACTGCTGTGGAGGTTCAAACATTTACGAATAATATCTTAAGAAGGTAAATCGCCATGCATTTGATTTCCCTTTTTCACTAAAAAAATGCAGATCCAAAAGAGAAACTACAATTCTGACAGCGTATATGTCTTCAGTTATTTCAGGTGCCAACATTTTTTAATCTACCTTCAGCTGTGACCATTGCTGTAGCAACAATTGGTGTTTTCTTTTTTTTTCTTTTTGCGAAATTGCCATTGGTGTTTTCTTACGGTAACATGAAACACAACGTATGAATCTTTGATGTCGTGCATCATCTCTTTGAGCAGGATATGGCAAGCCTGAAAACAGAAATTCGTAGAAGGAAATAAAATCTTTGGTTCTACTCATGCTATCCTTTGATTCCACATGTAGCCAAAATATTGTTGAGACAGCAATGTTGAAGGTTCTTTCACCAAGTGGATTCATTGGACTTCATGTAAACATATCAAACAATAGCACCCGAACAACCCTACTCTATAAAATGTCCAGAGATAACTGATTTAGAGTTAAACTATACCATTGAGCAAACTACATGCGAAAAAGTTTCTATTATTTGATTTAGAGCAAAATGCACCACAGGTCCATTAACTTTTGTCTCTGTGTCATCCAGGTCCACTACCTCTCAAATTGCAGATTTGGGTCCCTAATCTATTAATTTGGTGCACCAATGGTCCAAATCGTTTCGGAGGCAGGATTAGATCCTACGTGACTGTCCACGTTGGCGGCTTACAGCACCTGTCTTGCATGTGCGCGCTGGTTGAAGTAGAAGAAGGCCACCTCGTCGGTGTTGAACTTGATCAGCACAGGCATCTTGCTTGCGTGTAGATGTACATGTAGATGCATGAACGTGCATATGCGCGCGCGCGCACACACACACCCACATATACACATTGACCTACGTGTGGATGTACATGCATGCATGGCATGTACGGCTTGTGCATGGCCTGGACGTGCATGTGTGCACACACATACACCTAGTAGGCCTTGTTGTAGTTGATACACGCATCTTCAAGGTCCTGGACTGGCGGCTGCGCTCGCAACCCGGCCTCCGGCCCTAGATTGCAGACGAGCTTGACACCAGCAAGCCGAAGCTCGCCGACATGCATGCATATGATTTTCTTTATGCATACCGCTGCTTAAAATAAATACGTGGAAAATATACATGTATACATTCATGTACAGATGGAAGAAGCTAGCAAGCTGTCTTCGTGTAAACTGAAGAAAGAAGCTAGCAAGCTACAGTGACATGCATGAATGCATATGTATACACGACGCGAGGATTATCGCAGTCCGGCGCCGTCTTGATCATCTGGCTGCCGCGTAGTTCTCTTCTCGGCCGAACTCATAACTCTGGCCAAGATGCATGGTGTACACAAGATTGGAAGAAAACAATGACTAGATTAGTTTCTTACCCTTGGAAGACAACGTGGAAGCCATCTCTCCTTGCTCGTGACCTCCGGCTGCTCGTGACCTCCGGCTCTAGGAACGGCAGCGTGCGGTTTCAGATGAAGACGCGCCGGTGTGCTCCTTCTTGTACGGCCCGGACGTCGATGTGTTTCTAAATTGCAATATGTGTTGCTGTTGAACAGCCTGGTGGCGCTGAAGGCAAACGTGATTAGCCCTTCACGAAGGTATGGGCGCTCTTTATATAGGCAGCTGCTAGGGTAGATTAGCCCTTCAATGAAATGCTAGGCGCCGAGTTTGATTACTTCTTTCTCCCTTCCGTTGGGGCAGCAGGGGGCGTCTTGGTTGCATGGAGAACCTCGGAACCATGCCGGCCTGTCTACTGCCGGTCATCAGGAACAAGGGGGACCTCTGGATCCAGGCAGGCTTCAGGGGGTTGGCGCCCTTCGCTATGATTTGGTCGCAGATGGGTGCTGTGTAGTAACGTGCTCGTTTGCCTGCTCTTTTTTTCCTTCTTCTTCTGTTACTCCTTCTGTGTTGTAAGCCAAGGCTTTCTCTGTTCGTGTATGCTACCCTCTTAAGGAAATACATGCTCATTTGAGTGTGCTCGCGAAAAAAAAAAAATTTCCTGGCCGCGTACGTGATGGTCGTTGACCGAACACAATCAAAACTCCCTCCATGCAGTCCATGACATGTGGACCCGGCAAGATAGAGTCCCATATTGCATTACGTGAAGTACATGCATATATTTGGCTCAGTATCGTTTGGAGCCGATAAGCGTGTACCGCCCGATAATCAACACCTCAGCCATCCGTTTATCCTGGAAAATTCTAGAATATTCCAGAACACGTGCCGAGTTGCATCGTGCTGCGCCAACTTGATCTATGTCGCGCCGGCCGTCTCGTGCAGGCTCAGCTTAGCAGCGTACAATCCTACACAAACACGTGACACAAACTGGCGTACGTACCGCACAGCACTGCCTATACCAAATAAAGTCACGTATACGTGTACAGATGTCCATACACATGACCCTTGCTAGCTTCTCGCCTAGCATATCGACGCACACATACATATGCATTCATGCATGTCACTATAGCTTGCTAGCTTCTTTCTTCAGTTTACACGAAGACAGCTTGCTAGCTTCTTCCATCTGTACATGAATGTGTACATGTATATTTTCCACGTATTTATTTTAAGCAGCGGTATGCATAAAGAAAATCATATGCATGCATGTCGGCGAGCTTCGGCTTCCTGGTGTCAAGCTCGTCTGCGATCTAGGGCCGGAGGCCGGGTTGCGAGCGCAGCTGCCAGTCCAGGACCTTGAAGATGCGTGTATCAACTACAACAAGGCCTAGGTGTATGTGTGTGCACACATGCACGTCCAGGCCACGCACAAGCCGTACATGCCATGCATGCATGTACATCCACGTACAAGCAAGGATGCAGGTCAATGTGTATATGCGTATGTGTGTGTGCATGCACGTTCATGCATATACATGTACATCTACACGCAAGCAAGATGCCTGACCAAGTTCAATACCGACGAGGTGGCCTTCTTCTACTTCAACCAGCGCGCACATGCAGGACAGGTGCTGTAAGCCGCCAACGTGGACAGCCACGTAGGATCTAATCCTGCCTCCGAAACGATTTGGACTATTGGTGCACCAAATTAATAGATCAGGGACCCAAATCTGCAATTTGAGAGGTAGTGGACCTGGATGACACAGAGACAAAAGTTAATGGACCTGTGGTGCATTTTGCTCTTTGATTTATGTACCTATTGTGATACTTCACATGACAATCCATTGCATCACAGCTAATATAAAGAAATGCAGATTTTGAAGAACAGAATAACAGAACTGAAGCATCATAGACACCTTCAGTTATTTTATTTAAGTTATCACCTGCAAACATATTTTATTGCCCATTTTCAGCTCTACTTATTCATTGTTGTTTGAAAATTACTGCAAAGTCGTTCCTGCTCCACCATCCACCATTAGAGTTCTGGCAAACTTGAGGTATGAGTCTCTGATAGCATGCATCTCGTTGACCGCATCTTGTATCAGTGTCCTCTCTCTAGGTTGTTTTCTTGAGCAGGATACCCCAAGAGCAATGACATGAACCAAGCATTTTTCAATTATGTTTCTTGTATTGTTGTCATAGGTGCTAGTGTGCAGCCACATTGTCTTATCAGCTATCTCCCAGATGTTATCTGGAAGAGCATCCTCTGAAAACTTATGTAGATCTATTGAACCTCTAAACATATCATCTGTTGGGCTCCTCCCTGTAAAAATCTCGAGCAACAATATGCCAAGGCTATAAACATCACCAAAAGTTGTAATGGAAGAGCCTTCACCGTACTCTATTATTATACAAAAGAAAAAGGAAGTATTAGTTAGCATGCCATATATATCTAGAAGGATTTGGAATAAAGAAAAAATGATAACATAGAATTTACCAGGAGCAACATAGCCTATGGAACCTCTTATGCCAATTGTGCTATTGGAATTCTGCAGAATTATACTTTCACTTTCTGAAATGATCCTAGATATGCCAAAATCTCCAATTCGGGCGCTCATGTCTTCTGCAAGAAGGATGTTGCTTGGTTTGAGATCACAGTGGATGATTGGTGTCTGGCAGTGATTATGAAGATAGTCCAGAGCATCCATGATATCAACAGCGATATCTAGCCTTTGTGCAAGGCTGAGAGTATTATTCAAAGTGGGCATGTCAGATTCTATATGGAGCCAACGATTCAAGCTACCATTTCGCATGAACTCAAAAACCAATGCCTTGAAATCTTGACCTTGTTCATTGATGCTTGAGCAGCATGTGATGATCTTCATGAGGCAGTGGTGGCGCACCCTTTTCAGTGCCTCACATTCAGCTACAAAACTTTTAGTAGAGCCAGATTGTTGAAGGTCAAAAACCTTTACAGCTACGATAGTTCCCTCGTCTTGAAAAGTGCACTTATAGACTGTCCCAAAGCTCCCTTTACCAAGCAAATTAACTTTTGAGAATCCATTGGTTCCATTAGATAATGCATGATAAGAAACTCTTTCATATTGTTCCTCAACCAGTGGTGGTCCGAATGCACCCTTTTGCTTTTGTGTTTGCTTCCTATAGATCAAGCGAACAAGTGCAATAACAATAGCTAATAATAATAAGAGTGCAAAGGTTGTTGCAAGTGCTATTTTAAGATACTTTAGTTTCCCCCTTCTGTTCTTTTTCATAGAATCTATAATGCATGAAACTAAATGAAGCTGGGGCATTCCTCCACAAAGATTGCTATTTCCAGTGATTGATGTGCTTGCCAAATTTCTGAAAATCCCATTTTTTGGCACTTCCCTTTCTAGGTCATTGAAGGACAAATCCAACTTGAACAATGATGTCAAATTCTGCAGAAATGTAGGGATTTGTCCTGACAAGTTGTTGTGTGCGAGGCACAATTGTTCAAGACGAAGAATACTTCCAATGGAATCAGGAATAGAACCAGATAATTCATTCATTGACAGGTTGAGTGTAGTTAGAGCCCTGTTTAGATGTTGTGGTATGCTTCCGTTAAACAAGTTATTGTCCAACCTAAGTTCTTGCAGCATGGAGCACTTCCCAACGCTTTCAGGTATCTCACCAGATAATTGGTTTCCTGAGAGAACCAGTCTGTTAAGGTTCACCAAGTTACCAACTTCAGAGGGGAGAGGTCCTGATAGTGAATTGTATGACAAGTCTAAGTAACCGAAAGAAAGAAGAGGTTTTTTGAAAATCTCCGTAGGAATCGCACCAGTGAGGCGGTTCATTGACAAATTAAGGGAAAATATACTCTTCAACTTGCCTATGCTTGGTGGAATTGGTCCCTCTAGATTTGCATGATATGCATCAAGGTAAGTCAACTTTGAGAGGTTTCCAATAGACGAAGGTATTTGTCCTGACAAGTAAGTATTGAACAAACCAAGCACAGTCAAGTTTCCTAGTTTGCCGATGCTGTCTGGAATTTCTCCATATATAGAAGTATTAAAAATACCAAGCAGTTCAAGGCCCACCAGATTACCGATCATGCAGGGGATGCTTCCCCAAATCCCAGTGTTGTCCAAACGGAGCATTTGCAGTGTTGCTGAAAGATTCACTATTGAGCTTGGTAGTAGTCCAGTGAAAGCGGGGTTGTCCTGGAGATCTAATATTTGGAGTTGGCTGCAGTTTGACAAAGAAGTGATAAATTCCCACCCCTCCCCATCGTTAGCTTCAAGCATGCTGTTGTACAAGAATAGCCTTTCCAGAGCTCGTAGTCTCCCAATCGTGCGATCCACATATCCACTGAGCTTATTATTCGCGAGGTGGAGTACTTGGAGCGATGTGAGGTTGGAGAGTGAAGCAGGGATGGTCCCGGTGAACTGGTTTATATAAAGACAGAGGATTCTCATTCTGGGGAACCTACTGCCAATATCGGTAGGAATGCTACCACTGAGCATGTTCCACTGAATCTGCAACATTTCCAAGGAAGACAGGTTATAAAGGGATATTGGGGGCTCGCCAGACAGGTTATTGAATGCAAGCCCAAGAAAATTGAGATCCTTGAGGACGCCAATGCTGGCCGGGATAGTACCCTCGAGCTTGTTAAATGCAAGCTCCAGAAAAGTCAAGGATGAAAAGTTAGCCAGCGACCCTGGGATCTGTCCCGTAAGGTTGTTGTTGCGCAGGCTAAGGCTATCCGCACTCGTCATCCTTTAAATCCATCCTCTAAAAGGAATATTCCGTCCTGGTCATCCAAATTCTCTTCTCCATACCACTTTCTCCCGCACTCATCCATACTCTATATCACCCTCTATCCCAATATGGCCCCACTTGTCAGTTTTTTTAACAATAAAAACCACTCTCTCTCTCCCATTCTCTCTCTCTCCATTCTTCTCTCTCCCACCCGGCGCCCACCTGCCGCTGCTCCCTCCCTCGCTCCCTCCGCCGGCGGCTCTCCCTGCCCGGGGCGCGCAAGCAGCCGGCTCTCCCTCACCCACCCCGCGCGGGCGGCTCTCTCCCCGCGGGGCAGGCTGCGGGTCGGGCGGGCGGCGGCGGGCGCGGCTCGGCGCGGCGGCTTCCGGAGGCGCACGCGGAGGCGCCGTCGAGGGCTTCGGCGGCAAGCGGCGCTTGGCGCGGGGCGTCCAGCCGGCGGGCGAGGCGGCGCCTGGCGCTGGCGCTGCCGCCGGCGAGCGGCGGGCGCCGACTCGGCGCACGACCTCGGCTCGCGGGCGGCGGGCGAGGAGCACGCGGGCTGCGGGCGGGCCAGAGCACGTGGGAGGTCGGGCCAGCAGGCGCGCGGGCGCGGCTGGCTGGCGAGGGCGAGGAGCACGCGCGGCGCCGAAGCACGTGGGCGCCGTGCCCGGTGGGGCGCCGACGGCGGCCGCTCGCGAGGCGCGGGGAGGACGGGCGCGCAGCGCGAAGCCGAAGTCGGGCGCTGGCGCAAGGTACGGCGGGGCGGGCGGCGCCTTCTCTCGGCCACGGCGGGGAGCGAGGCGAACGGCCGACGCGCGGAGGGAGCGAGCCTTGGGCGCGGGCGCGAGCTTCGCCGGTGGTCGCACCTCCACGGCGGCGGTGGCCTCCTCCCTCTTCTCTCTCTGTCTGTCGGCGCGTGGTGGGGCCGGGGCAGGCGATGGCGTACGCCCGGTACAGCGCCAAATTTGCCGTCGGAAGCCTCTCTTCCCGGATGAGCTGGCGTTTTCCAGTAGCCCGCTGCACGGTTTTCATACGGTACAAATAGCTTCCGGATGGGATGGAGTATCCCAGTGCGGTCAGTCTAAGCACCTTGAGATGCTTCAGGTTGTGACCCAGACCCAGCTCACGGGGCACGTTCCCGCTGAGATTGTTGAATCCAATGGCCATGATCATGAGACTAGTGCAAGCGCTCAAGTTGGTGGGAATCATACCAAAGAAGGCATTGTGAGACAAGTTGAGTGTATGGAGATGGTGGAGACGACCTAGGCTCGCGGGGATGTTCCCGCTGAATCCATTGGTGCTTAGATCAAGAGTTCTCAAGGATGATAGATTTCCAACAGCAGGCGATAGGACGCCGGTGAGCCGATAGGACGGGAGGCTCAACGCCACCACTCGGCGTCGGCGGTGTGTGCCCCGACACCTCACACCCTCCCAGCTACAGTACCCACCGACGGTGCTGCGGTTCCACGAAGCAAGTGGGTCGTTGTACCCACCGCTGATCGCCGCGGCCTTGAAGGCCAGCAGCGAGGCCTCCTCGTCGTCGTTGCCTTCTACGGCGGCGGTGAGTGCGGAGATGGTGACCAAGGAGGATACCAGCAGCAGAGCAGCAAGAGTAGCAAACTCAGCGAGCGCAGTGCCATGTTGGTTGCTTTGGTACGTGGTGATTGGTGAGTGTAAACTCTTGCTAGGTGTTTTGTAAGTAGAATTGTAGTTGGTGGTGTGTGTATTTATAGTACTGAGTATCGTGTCATTATCTAATATTCTTGACATGCAAATTGGGGTGTTTGGCACAGCTCCTTGTGAGGGGCTCTTTGAAAGAAGTCTGAGTTATTTTGGAGGAACCGTGATTTAATTTAGAGCTGTTTTGGAGGAACCATGATTTATGGTTTAAAAAAACGGCTCTGATTTCTCTCTTTTCTTAAACTGAAAAACGACACCTCGAATTAAACGTTTGGCAAGACTCCTTCGAAGGAGCCGAAGCCAAAGCCGAAGAGGAGCCTTACCAAACAAAAAAAACATTGTTGGTTGGGCGTTGAGGGCATGCAGGAGGCGAATGAGACGCGGCCATGAGATTGGCTGTGCACTCAATTAGCCTCTTGGGCTAAAGTTTCTTTGTCACATTGGATATTGGAATGCTAATTAATAGAACTGAACACGAGTTAATTATAAAACTAATGACATAGATGGAGGCTTATTCGCAAGACGAATTTATTAATGCCAATTAATTCATCAATAGCATATATTTACGGTAGTATCAATTGTCAAATCATGGACTATTGAGGTTCAATCAATTTGTATCGTAAATCACCTTACACTTAAATAAAAACACACACACACACACACCCATTCTCACTATACAGCTATTATACCAATGAATGATCTACCTATATCCTCATTTCCGTATACCAGCACCCCTCTCTCATTCTACTGTAGCGCAACAGTACTCCCCTCACAAAAGCACTGTTCCCGCGACAGTGCCTCTCCCCTCACATAACACTGTTCCAGGAACAGTGCTATGAACAGTACATTTTCTTTTTATCTTTTTTTTTTTGCTTTCCCCCAAAAAAATTTTACCCCACATATTTTCCATTTCCCAATTCAATTTCTTAAACTCCCCTTCCTTCTCTTTTCCCCTACTCCTTTCATCCTAAATAACAAATACTCCTATTTTTAAAATTCCTTTCGCTTAATTGTTTTAAAATGCAAAAACTCATCATAACGAAATTTACTCTGCTTTTTTATAAAAAATATACCCTATGAATTTTCTTTTTTTAACACCATTTTTTATCCCCCTCACCTCCTTCTCTTTTTCCCCTACTCCTTTCATCCTAAAAAACAAATACTTCTATTTTTAAAATTTCTTTCGCTTATTTCTTTTACTCCCCTCCTCCCTTTTAAAATTTACTTCTAAAATGCAAGACCTCATCGTCAAAGAATAGTTCCCTCAAAATCAAAAAAAAAATTAAAAATTATAATTTTAATAGCCCCGCGGCAACGCGCGGGATATTGACTAGTTTGTACTATGATTCTGTGAAGACTGAAGACCAGGGACGACCGGGAAGTCAAGGATGCGGCAATGAGCCGGTGGTTAATGCTGGCTGGTGCACAGCTACACTCAATTACTATCACTACAGTATACAGTGGCAATAAAATAGCAATGACTGATTGTACTGTGAAGACTGAAGACCAGGGGCGACTGGGAAGACTTTTTTTTTTATGCCTCTCATCTGGGTACAACTGTAGTATGACTGGGAAGACTTGACTCCATATCTCCGCGACCTTCACACAGTGCTGCTCCTGCTCTCTTCTTTCTTTTTTTCTTTCTTTCTTTCCCTCCTTATCATGCTCACAGTCGTGGTGTAAAGTTGAGACTTGAGACGGACCACGGTAGTTCTGTAGCTAGGTCCATTCAGTATACCATACTACCACGCTGTTTTTTTCTTTTTGTTTTTTTTAAATCCTTTTCCATTTTTAATTTGTTGTGGTTTTGCCCATGAATCAGGCGTCATCAGAACCTCTCAGAAGTCAAAACTCTCAGTCTGTCGAACACTACTTTGGGCAAATTTTCTCGAGGTTGAGAGATGCGCAAAAATTTATGCAAGAATCCAGGCATCCTAGATTCCTCCTGGGTACAATTCCTCCTGGGTACGGTTGCAAATGGCGGGTAATACCGCGCTAGCCCTAGCACACGCCGGCCGAATGCGGCATGCACGGTGGGTGGCCCGCCAAAGGCCTGCCAGGAAAGCGAGGACGACGGACCCTGCACGAGCGCTCAGGCACGGCGGGAACGGAGGGCGGAGCCACGGAACGGATGCGTGTCCTCGTTGCTTTGCTGCCGCCGGAGACGCCGGTTGGCGTGGGTCGTTGCGTCGAACGTGGAAGACGAGTAGGCTCTTCTTCTCAACTAGACCACGTTGGTGCAGGATTATGTTGTTTGTCTGGGTTACATATTGGGAACGTATCTAGTGCAAACTAATTTTCCATAAAAATCCGTACAAACCATGATAGAAAAGTCATCTAAATTCATAAAAAAAATTCACACATGTAGATGATATGATGATACACAAACTTGCAAAATATCTTGTCGAAACTCGATTTCATTTGTGAGATATGAAAATAACAAATTTCTATCAAATCATCCGGGATGACTTTACGCCTTAAAATTTATTGTTTTTATATCTCGCAAACGAATTCGAGTTTCGACAAAATATTTTGCAAGGTTGTGTATTATCATATCATCTACATGTGTGAATTTTTTTTGTGAATTTAAATGATTTTTTTACCGTGGTTTGCACGGGTTTTCACGTAAAGTTAGTTTGCACTAGATACGTTCTCTAGATATTTGTTCTTCTTTGTAACCTGGGACCAAATAAAATGGGACCATGGGTGACCGAGGGGGGGGGGGGGGTAGGGTTGTCTCGCGGGTACTTTAAGCAGCGTGTTGGCCAGGCCCAAAACACAGCCAGGCAAACAAATATACGCCGCCTGCATGTTCGGAGCCAGGTCCAAACAAACACGCCCAATATGTCCATGTCTGTGTCGTCAGTGACGGAGAGCTCCACGCGGTTGCGATGGCGTTTGGCGCAGCACTGTCTAGCGGCACCCTCTCGTAACAGCCGAGGTCTCACGGTAAAAAGTACTTGTGCGGGATCGGAAGCCAGTGGGCATACTTAAGAAGTTTGATTTAGGATAAACCAAACTGAATTTTAAGTTGGGACAGAGGGAGAGAGTAACGGATTTGCAAACTTTGTACTTATGTGTAAATACTTTGTACAAAGGAATACCAAATATTTTTAGGGAGTGTCTATATACCTGTTGACAGATTTATCAACCTAAAATCTGTCAAATTTTGGACAAATGAGCAGCTGACATATCAGCTAACAAAAACTGACAGTTTGCAATATAGAAATCTGTCAGATTTACATAACATATGTAAAAAATCAACAAAGATCTAAAACCCGTTATCATTAGCACAAAGAATCTGGCGGGACAGGTAGCAGGAAGCCTGGAATGAATAGCAACAGTAACACAGGAAAAGCAAACTGTCCGAAAACTAGTGGCAGAGTGACAACTGATCGAAAAGCAAACTTTCCAAAAACTAGTGGCAGAATGACAACCGATCAAGCTACAGCAAATGACCGAGATCGAAAAAAATGAGAACCATCAAACTCTTTTAATTGTTCTGAAGGACTATATATACAGTTCATCTCCTAGTGCAGCTAGTGTGACTGGTTTCTAGATCAGGCTATTCCTGATCTCCAGCATCCATCTTGGATGTTGTCGTTGATTCTTGCTGCTAGGGCAACAATCAACAGCAGCCAACCATTGCTACTAAACTTCGTGATTACACAGGCTACTTCGAATCTGTCCATCTATCCATATAAGCCATAACTTCGAAGCATTACACCAAGGTCCCAAACAAAATAGCACGCGAGCTGGCAGAACCGAGTAGCTTAGGCGTCATTGAGGGCAAGGACACCTGGTAGTCTTGCCTTCCAATAGCTCCAAGCTTGCACCACCGTTGGTAGAAATGCGGCTCATCTTGTCAGCCAGCCCAGCCTTCTCAACAGCAACAGCAGAATCACCGTCGCTGATGATGGTGCTGGCACCCATTGTGGTTGTAAGCTCAACCAGCTTCTTAGCAATGGCCTGAAAAAAAAACAAATATCTTAAAACAATGATAGATCAAACATTTACCCCATCCTACTCGACAGTACCTAAAATATACTTAAAAGATCATGAGCAAGGATGGCATTTTATTACCTTCTGCATGAGGAAGCCATCAACAGCAGGCTTCAAATACTTGGTAACTCCTTTGGTTCAAGCATGAGCTCCACGTGCCATGCCAAAAACATCATTGCTCATAAAGGTCAGCAACACAGATGCTAGCTTCTTAGCAAACTCAGGGTCGTTCTCTTCCTCCTTGCAGAATCTAAAATTCTCTACCACCATCTGACAAAGCAGCAGCCAACTTCTCAACTTCCTCACAAATGCAATCATTGTCCATCACAACCTGTTATGCATATTCTAGTAATTAGAATAACTATAAGATAGCAGATACCAAAAATAAGCTAATGTCAAAATCGATCCAAAGGGGCTCAGACAACCGTGGAACAAAGAGGCTTCAAGCTGTACTTTGGGGTGATACATTTGGACAACCCTGGAAATGGCATCCACAAATTACATTACTAAAAAAATAAAAGGCAGAAATAGTCATTGTTGCTACATTTGAACCTCAAAAAAGGTTGACATGTTACATAATATAACCACAAAGATTGATTCACAAAACACCATGTCTATCAACCACAGATAATCAGTTAAAAGCAATCTCACCACTTGGAAACTAGTAACAAATCAAATGCAAAGCTAAAAAAATAGTACCTTCTCAAGGGCATCTTCAATGGCTTCATCACTGAGCTTTTCACGACAACCTTTCTAGTGCCTGTGGCAAGAATCATATGAGAATGAGATGCCATCTGCAGTTTTATGGAAACAGCAAAAAATGAAAATCATGACTGTAATTCCAACCTACTTACTGACGGCAATGGTCAGCTCATCTCTCTTCATGAGGATTCTCACTAGCTTATTCAACTTGCGGGTAATTTAACTGGCGTGGTAGCAGAGAAGACTCCAACCTGAATCTTGGCTGGGACTGTACATCTGCATTTCACCAGGCATAAATCAATCAGACAAACACACACAGTCACACACACACACACACACACACACACACACACACCAAAAAAACAACAAACACACAGACAAAACCCACCCACACAGAGAGAGAACCAACCAAACATAAAGACGCCCCACACACACTAGCAGCACATGCAACCTAGCACACACATGCACACAGACATACACACAAAAAAATCAAAAAACATGTACAAACAACACATCTATAATTGGAGAACTCAAATATATACTTAGGATTCCTCATCCGGTAAGCAACCAGCAGCAGCAGCTTTCAAACTATTGCACCAGCACACATACACAGCCACACACCACGTAAACCCACATACACACACACCCATGCTCACACAAAAAAAAAAAAAGCAACTCAACTAAATTCACCCAAAAAACAATGTTCAAACCTGCTACAACAGCAGCTCCAAAAGCAGACCCACACACAAACATCCACGGAAAAACCTCAGGACTCAAGAGTAATCAACAAGAAGCTAATGAATGAAAACAAATTGGCAGCGAGCAGGCCTAACTTCTTCCTTTGAGCCTCATCTAATGAATGAAAGAAAAAAAAGAAACATAAATACAAGTAACATTTGCATGTCAGAGAGACAAGGTAAACATAGAAAATGTCAATTAAAGTATCACTATCGAAAGATCAGCGGACAGATTATTTACCCAATTTATAAAAGGATTCCAGCTGACAGGTGATAGATCCAAACAATAATATATTATCAAAATGTAGAACTTGCAAAGCACACTAACATGAACCAAGTAATCGCTCACAGAAAAACAGCAAGAGACTAGGCGCATTAACGATGGAATCTGGTGCCAATTGAAGAGGACACATATATATCAGTCAAGATAGGAGGAAGTTGTGTGTGCCAGAAAACAGGGAAAACTAAAAAATCTAAGTGATGTCTACACACTATTAGTCAACATCATGCACCTTTCAGGCACATGGGCCACAATAAAAGAAATGCACAGATTTTGACTGAAAATGCACATTCAGGCACTCAAAGTGCCTGCTGAATTGCATATATACAAATACGTCTGCAAGCCCATGCTAGTAATGCTCCATTATTGTCACTGATAGATGGAAAAATAAAATTTTGGATTGTTTCTGAAACTGCCACACCTGATAGCATAACTATGTACAGAATCAACCGAAACTGTCTTTCCGCCAACTGATCGAGTCGGGTAAACACTTAGATATTGTTTGTTTGGTTTCTCTACTACCCTCCTAGTCCCTTTTCTTTAAACTACTACTCAAAGCAATAGGATAGCCGTGTATAATCACAGCCAACAGCAGACAGCCGACTTCAGCGATATAAAACAGTGTATTCCTGTGCTAACTACCAAATAATTTATCTACTCCAACCTAGATCTACTACGCAAAGCTACCACAAAACAATCGTTGCCCATTCCTAGACCTCTACATCTCATGCAAGGTCTAATACGCAACCACCAACGACTGTAACCATTCAGCACACACACAAAGCAGTAGCTCCTCAAACAAAAGCAAAAATCGACAAACAAACATGTGAAGAACAAAATACACTTACACAAATCCACCGGACGACAAGACTCTTTGCAGCCATCGGCAGGGGGGAGCGGCGCCCCAAGGATCCAGCTCCAAACAGCGCTCGACGGAACATCTGCCGAAGTCCGACCACCGCTCGCCACGGCACAGGGGGAAGCACAAAACGAGGACACCACCCCGCCCACAGCTCGTCGCAGCTCAGCGCAGAAGTCCCAGCTGGCGCCTGGCGCGCCTAAGTGAGCAGAAGAACGGTGCGGAAGCAAGCTGAGAGCAGTGCGGCACGACGCAAGTGAAGCGGCGGCGAGGGCCTTGCCCTACCCAACGCCTGCATCAGCTCGCGTGGATAGAAAACTGACGGAAGCAGAGAGGTTGGGGAAAAAAAGAAGTGGAAAACGGGTTTTCGGGTTTCGAATGTTCCAGTTCACGGACCTGTTAGCACTGGTGAACGCCCCAACAGGCCGCACGCATCATAAAGCAAAATCAACGTTCCAGAATTTGACAGATAAAAAGACACAATATCTGTTGACAGAAAAATAGGAAATCTCATATTTTTAACTATTATATTAAAAAAATTATATCAAGAAACTTTGGTGTTAATTCAATAAACCAGAGAAAAACCGAAGAGTCCATTAGGAGCTGCTAAACAATAATCGGTAATGATATACTTAAGACGTTCGTCGTTTTCTGCCTTCCGGACGTGGCACCTGCACGTTGGCTGACTCCACCTCCCCCTGCTGCCCGCATGTACTCCCCTAAATAAAAAAATAACAGAATCAATTATTTGCTTCCTCATCTCGCTTTGAGTACTCCGCCCGCTTTTTTCTCTCTCCGAGATTCCTACTACCGCTCATCCTTATCCACCCATTCCTTCCCCACCTCTCCCTTCCCTACCGCTTGCTTTTTCTTCCTCGTCGCATCTCACCTAGAAGCAGCTCGCGCAGCGTCGCGCTCTCCCACGTAGCTCCACAGGCCACTAGTGCAGCCGCACGGGTGCCGCTGCGCCACCCGCAACCGGCATCGCGCCGTCACCTGCAGCTACACCGGCCACCAGAGCGCAGCTGCGTGGATCGATGTAGCTCGTGTCGTCACCCACAGCTCTACCGGTCACAAGAGCAGCCGCGTGGATGTAGCCCACGATATCGCCTACAGCTCCGCCGGTTACCAGCATTGCAGTGTGCCCCTGCGCCCGTCTCAGTTGCCTGCACCGCTTGCTTTTTCGCCGCACGTCCGTCCTTCCCCCATGTCCGTCGTGCACACCTTAGGTCTTCCTAGCCGAGCCAACGCACCCACGAGTATAGGGGTGGTGGCGCTAGTGGTGCTTGCACGCCACGGCTCACCATTGGCTCCCACCTCGAGGGCCAGATTCGACCTACTCCGGCCTTCCCCTTCTCTATGTTGCGCATGTATGTTTCAAGTGTTTTTAGGCGTTTCTGATATATGTTGTAGTTGTTTGATTTTGATATTACAAAAATAGATTGTGGGATGTTGTATATGTTTTTTAAATATTTTTAGTTGTTTCATTGTTATATTGTATCAAATGGTTTCATGTTGCAAGTGTCTTTTTGAATGTTTCATCGGTTCTACATGCATGTTTCATCGATTCTACACACATGTTGTAAAAGTATATGTATGTTTCAAATGTTTCAAATTTGTTTCGGACACATGTTATAAATATTTTACTTAAATATTGCATATGTTGCAGAAGTTATACACATATGTTGCATGTGTATATTTTAAATGTGTTGCATGTGTATATTTCAAATGTTTCAGGTGGTCCAGACACATGTTACAAATATATTTTATTTAAATATTGTATATGTTGCAGTGGCTATACACATATGTTACGCATGTATGTATGTTTTAAATATTTCAGTTGGTTCAAATGCATGTTACAAAATATTTTATTTGAATTTTATATATATTGCAGTAAGTATACACGCATATTGTAAGTGCATGTTCTAAATATTTTATTTTTTAGAAATATATTATAAGTATTTTATTTGAATGTTGTATATGTCTAAATCTTTTATTGTTTTTAATCGCATTTTTACAGCAAATACTTTATATTTACAAGTGTTTTCATTAGCAGATGTGGGAAGCGACGAAAACGGTGCCATGGGCATAGGTGTCCCCGCGTGCACACAGAAAGCGATGCAGCAAGGACACGTAGCAATATGCATAGCAACAACAGGCTTGCATGTATAGCAGGAGCAGCAGCACAACAGACACGTAGCAGCAGCAGTTTTGAGTGGGTAGTAGGAGTAGGCACTACGCAGCCGCATAGTATAGTACGGAGTAGTACTAGTACACGCAACAGGCAGATGCAGGAGCATGCGCAACAATACATAGATGCCGCAGCAGCAGCAGCAGCAATAGGAGACATGTGTACAGATCGATTGAGCTGGCGCGCAGCAGGCCAGGCGCAGGCTCTACTGAACAATAATGTGTGGATTCTTTCCCTCTGAGATATTATCACAACCACCATACATGTTGAAGAATTCGTGGTGTCCGAGCTCCGTTTGGTGTGTGATTCCATAATCTGGAAATGGACCGTTGATGGTGTGTACCCCACCCGGTCCACAAACTGAATGCAATTCAAAGAAAGCTACTACATGAGATAGAGGTCGAGCCTAATTTAAAAGGCACACACAGAAATAAGTTCATTTTCTTTCTTGGACCCTCATACAAGGAAAATACTCACGACACAACTTGCAGTTGGGAGGATGGCTGTAGCAGGAAAAATTGCATCATGTGCAATGGACCCTAGAGATCGGCCTGCACTTGTGATTGCCTGCCCCCCCGCCCCCCCCCTTTTTTTTTTTTTTTTCCGATCTCGTGTGGAACCAAGTTTTGATGTAGGAGCACTTCGATGTGGAACACTAATCCAGCATAATGCTGACCCTTCAGATATTAGTTCTTGGTGTCGGAGGCTGCAGCCCTAAGGGTTCCAAAGGAAAGTGACGACGCTTCTCTTGGTAGAAAGAAACAGAGAGATTTTTTTTTAAGAAAAAAATTAGCTTTCAAACGGTACAACAAGTGGCCTCAAGATTTAAAAGAATATATCTAATTGCGTAAGAGGGCGCTAGCGGCTGTAGTGTGGTCCTTTTGTGTTGTCCTTGTGTGTAACTTCTCCGGTGGGACATGGTCACATGGACCTGTGTGGTCTTGTTTTTCTAGGGGACACATTAATTTCGAGTGTGTAAGATCTTTTTCCTCTCTTAATGAAAAGATAGAACTCTTATCATCTTTTTTTAAGGGCCACTTGAACCGGTCTTCTTTGGAGGCCGTTGTAGGAACCAGGTTAAGCCCCATCCTTGGGGTTTAAGCGCTGGCTCTATAAGCAGCTCTAACTCTTTCCATCCTTGGAGTTTAACCGCCTACTCTATAAACAGCCCTAACTCTTACCATCCCTTTCTTTCAAAAAAAAAAAAAAAAAGAAAATCAAATAAGCAGCTCTCAGCTCTCGCCTCCCCAGCTCAATCTTCTACAGTATGGGTATGGCAATTTCTTACTTCTGATATCTGATGAATGCTCGTGGGAGGTGACATGAGTCAAATATTTCAACGTGGAGCTCTCTGGCTGACGTCGTCGTATTTGGCCCAAGGCCGAGCAAACTAGCCCCTTTTGTGTTGGGCTTGGGCTTAACAACGCAACAAACCAAACATGCATGCCTACGGATGAGATCGCGTTTCAATTCCTGGGCGTGTTTTTCAGTCTTTGAACCTAAAACTGATCGAACTCGCTGTCAAGGAAGCCCACGGAGGAGGCCCGACTTGGGTGAGGCGGCGGAGACGTTGGATCCCCGCGGCCGATGGCGACGAGGGCGGCGGTGAAGGTTATTGCATTTTCGCATTCCCGGTACCCCGACCTCCGTCCGCCTCGCCGTCCACAGCGAGCTCGCCAAGCACGCCGTCTGCAAAGCACCAAGATCGTCACCGAGTTCTCTTAGGTCTGCCTCCTTCTGGCCTCTCGTACCTGTTGTGGCTCTTCAGTGCTGTTGGTGGTTGTGGTGCCTCATTTTAAATTATTTATCCGAGAAAGCAGCACGAACCAGCCAACAGCACGGCAAGTGAAATTGTGAATGAAAGTGGATGCTCGGCAAGGCAAATCAGTAAAAACCAATCGGATGTTTTCTCAATTTGTACATCTTCAACTGCTGTGACCCTGACTGCCATAGTGCCATATCAATAGTAAGTTTGAGCTGGCCTGCTTGGTTGAATTTCTGTGAAAACTTCGTTGTTCTTCCAGAGATGGTTATTCTGAACCAGTTGCCTTGTGAAATGCATATGTCCAAATTTTCAAGCCATTCATTTATCGTATTTTGATACAGACTGAAATGAGGATGTGGAGTAAAGTGAACGAATTATGATATATGCCAACTATTGCGGAGGTATAAACATTTACTAATATCTTAAGAAGGTAAATCTCCTTGCATTTGTTTTTTTTTTGAAAGATCCGGTTACCCGGCATATATTAATAAGAAGAAATAGAGTCACAACAGCAGCGCGAGAGGCGCGCCTCCTATAGCAGACTGCTACAGTATGACTGAGGAACTTAACTAATTACTCCCTAACATGGTTACAACAAAAAAGGCTTCAAAGCCTTGCATCCAGCACTAGCCCAAAGAGCCCCCTCGTCTTTAATTCTAGAGAAAATGAGCTCGACGTTGCTTACGGCACGATTGAATACCACCGCATTCCTTTGGTTCCAGAGAATACACAAGGTGAGAATTGCCAAGGAGTGTGCCATTTTGGTTCCACCTTCAGTCACCACGAGAAACCAATCCTCAATGTCTACTGCCATGGGCCAGGAAGTTGGTTGAAGGTTCCCACAGCCGCTCCAAACTGAAACTCGCGCCCAGACAGTTCTAGCAACTGGGCACTCCACAAAGAGGTGCCAAGCCGTCTCCAAGTTCCAGATGCACAAGCCACAGAAGCAGTTGTTTTCCCATCCTCTTACCTGAAGGCAGGCAGCTGTCCAGAGCTTGTCTTGCAAGAGCAGCCACATGAAGAACTTACATTTTTGAGGTGCCCAAGCCTTCCAGATCAGCCGTGGGAAATTGGAGGAGGTGCACCCCCCGAACTGGATGTTGTAGGCGGATTGTGCCGTGTATGTTCCTGAGCTGTCCAACTTCCAGGAGATGCTATCTTCCTCAGGACTGTCCCAGTCTAGCTGCGTTGACTGCAGCACATTCCACAACCTAAAGAATTCTTCTAGCAGGCCATTATTGAGACCATGAGCAATATCTCTGATCCAAGCCCCATCATGTAAAGCCTCAAAAACGGTCCTGTTTTTCCTCTTGCTGTGGTTGAACAGCAGTGGGAAGACATTCGATAGCGGACGGCCGAGAACCCAGTTTGAATGCCAAAAAAGGGCCTTACGACCATTTCGAACCGTTACTATTGTCGTTGCAGCAAATAGGGAGAGGTCCACATCATCCACTGGCAGTGCCATCCCATTCCAAGGTCTCTGAGGATTGGACCAGGAGAACCATAGCCACCTCAAGCGCAGCGCCCTACTGAATCTTTCCAGATCAAGCACTCCTAGGCCTCCGAGCTCAACCGGCCTAGCAACCAATGGCCAAGTCACTTTACACTTGCCTCCTGAAATCTCCCTATCGCCAGCCCAAAGGAAGCGGCGGCGTGCTTTGTCGATGTCCTGGATGAGTTGCTTGGGAACCTTCAGCGCTGTCAAAAGATAGGTGGGAATGGCAGTAAGGACCGAACGGACCAGCTCGCGCCGCCCCGCTACATTTAGCAGCCGACCCTGCCACCCTGCTAGCCTTGCCCGGGTTTTGTCGATGACAGTCTGAACATGCACTAATTTCATCCTTCCTAGCGTCAATGGAAGCCCCAAGTATATGATCAGAAAAGACACTCGCTGACCAGCAAATGGCTCTAGAACGTAGTCCAAATCAACACCTGAGCATCTGATGGGGGCTACCAGACACTTCCCAATGTTGAGCTTTAGCCCACTAGCATTTCCGAACTGCTCCAGCATATTAAAAAGAGCTGCAACTTCACTGCGAACAGGGTTAAGGAAGATGACTGCATCATCAGCATATAATGACAGACGTAGCTTCGCAAAGCGCCCTCGCAATGGACTAAGGACGCCCTCCTGAGTGGCCAGCTCTAGAATCTGCTGCAAGGTGTCAATGGCCAAGATGAATAAATACGGCGATAATGGGTCACCTTGCCGAAGACCGCGGGCATGGTTAATCCTTTCTCCTGGTGCCCGTTTAATAGTACCGATGAGTGCGAGGTTTTGAAGAGCAGGCTCAGCCAATCTCGCCATCTGGTGCTAAATCCCCTGTGCTCAAGAAGTTCCAAGATATATTCCCACGACACCGTATCAAAGGCCTTAGAGATATCTAACTTGAACAAAAGGGCGGGCGTCCTGGTTCTGTTGTACGCCCTTGCCAAATTCCGCACATACATGAAATTGTCCTGGATGCAACAGCCTTTGATGAAAGCACTCTGGGACTGTGAGATGAGCCAATCAATGTGACTAGAGAGACGGATAGCCAGCATCTTGGAGATTAATTTTGCAAACGAGTTTATCAAACTGATCGGCCTGAAGTCTCTTGCATGCTCAGCCACTTCCCCTTTCGGACGCTTGGAAAAAATACAGATCCAAAAGAGAGAAACTTCAATTCTGACAGCATATGTGTCTTCAGTTATTTCAGGTGGCAACATTTCCTAATCTACCTCAGTTGTGATCGTTGCTCTTGCAAATGTCTTCTGTGAGCATTTGCTGTAGCTAACAGGGAAACATGAGGTTTGAATCTCTGACGTCGTGCATCCCTCACCATCGTTTTGTCCTTGGATATGTTTTGAGCAGGTAATAGCAAGCCTGAAGGCATAAATACTCAAATAAAACAAATAAAATCCTTGGTCTACTCTTCATAATGACATTCTTTGACTCCACATGTAGCGAGATTGTTTAAATAACAACATTGAATGTTCTCAGAACACTCCCTATACTTGATCTACTCTTTCTAATGTTGAATGTGAACATACCAAGCAATAACATGCCCATGCTATATACCTTCCAATTGTCTAGATCTCTGAGCGCCCCTACACCTGATGAGATGTGCAAAATAACTGATTTTGTGTTAAACTGTACCATCGAACAAACTACAGGGAAACAAACAGTTCACTAATTTGATTTATGTACTGTTCCTTGTATTTCACATAACCAATCTACTTGCATAAATCTGAACTTAAAAAATCCAGATTTCCAAGGACAGAATAATAGAGTTGAAGCATCATGCATATCTGCATTTTTAATGTAAATGACCACCTGCGAATATTTTAACGATGGAACAATAGATTCAAAGTATCATAAACAGCATGTCCATTTTCAACTTTACTTATTCACTGTTGTTTGAAAATTACTGCAGAATCAAATTCCTGCTCCATCTTCCACCACAAGATGTTTAGCAAACTTGAGGTATGAATCTCTGATAGCATGCATCTCATTAACCGCATCATGTATCAGTGTCCTCTCTCTAGGTTGTTTTCTCGAGCAAGATACCCCAAGAGCAATGACATGAACCAAACATTTCTCAATTATGTTTCTTGTATTGCTGTCATAGGTGCTAGTGTGCAGCCACATTGTCGTATCGGCTATCTCCCAGATTTTATTTAGAAGAGCATCCTTTGAAAACTTATGTAAATCCATCGAACCTCTAAACATATCATCTGTTGGGCTCTTCCCTGTAAAAATCTCGAGCAGCAATATGCCGAGGCTATAAACATCACCAAAAGCTGTGATGGAAGAACCTTCACCATACTCTGTTATTATGCAAAAGAAAAAGGAAGTATTGATCAACATGCCATATCTACAGAAGGATTTGGAAAAGGAAAACAATTGAAAACATTGCATTTACCAGGAGCAACGTAGCCAATGGAGCCTCTTATGCCAACTGTGCTATCAGAATTTTGTAGAATTTTTATTCCACTTTCCGAAATGATTCTAGATATGCCAAAATCTCCAACTCGGGCACTCATGTCTTCTGCAAGAAGGATGTTGCTTGGTTTGATATCACAGTGGATGATTGGTGGCTGGCAGTGATTATGAAGATAATCCAGAGCGTCCACGATATTGACAGCAATATTAAGCCTTTGTGCGAGGCTGAGAGTTTTGTTCAAAGTGGGCATGCCAGATTCTACATGGAGCCAACGATTCAAGCTACCATTTGGCATGTAACTCAAAAGCCAATGCCTTGAAATCTTGACCTTGTTCATTGATGCTTGAGCAGCATGTGATGATCTTCATGAGGCAGCGATGGCGCACCCTTCTCAGTGCCTCACATTCGGCTACAAAACTTTTAGTAGCGCCAGATTGTTGAAGGTCAAAAACCTTTACAGCTGCAACAATTCCCTCAGCTTGGAAATCACATTTATATACTGTCCCAAAGCTCCCTTTACCAAGTAAATTAGCTTCTGAGAATCCATTGGTTCCATTTGATAATGCATGATAAGAAACCCTTTCATACTGTTCCTCAACCATTGGTGGTTCAAGTGCGCTCTTTTGCTTTCGTATTTGCTTCCTATAGATAAAGTGAACAAGTGCAATACAAATAGCTAATAAGAAGAGTGGAAAGGTTGTTGATAGTGCTATTTTCTTTTTCACAGAATCTGTCTTGCATGGAACTAAATGAAGCTTGGGTATTCCTCCGCAAAGCTTGTTATTTCCGGTGATTGATAGGTTAGCCAAATTTCTAAAAATCCCTTGTTTTGGTACTTCGCCTTGCAGATTGTTGAAGGACAAATCCAACATCCACAATGATGTTAAATTCTGTAGAACCACAGGGATTGGTCCCGACAAATTGTTGTGCGCCAGATACAATTGTTCTAGGCCACTGATACTTCCAATGGCATCTGGAATACTACCGGACAGCTTATTCACTGACAGGTTGAGCGTAGTTAGAGCCTGGTTTAGGAATTGGGGTATGCTGCCATAAAATAAGTTATTGTCCAACCAAAGTTCTTGCAGCACCGTGCACTTGCTAATACTTTCAGGTATCTCGCCAGAAAGCTGGTTTCCAGATAAAAGTAGTTGGTTAAGATTTTGTGAGCTACAGGCCTGGGAGGGAAGAGGTCCTGATAGTGAATTGTATGACAAGTCTAAGTAACCTAAAGAAAGTTGAAAAATCTCTCTTGGAATCGAACCGTTCAGGTGGTTGCCTGACAAAGTGAGGGTAAGTAAGCTCTTCAGCTTCCCTATGCTTGGTGGAATTGGCCCCTCTAGATTGCTACTAAATGCACTAATAAGGATAGCTAACTTTGAGAGATTTCCGACAGATGAAGGTATTTGGCCAGACACACTACTACAGAACAGGGCTGTAGTCCCGGGCCTAAACGGCCTTTAGTCCCGGCTGCGGAGCCGGGACTAAGGTTTCGGGACTAAATGTCCCACCTTTAGTCCCGGTTCCACGGCCCGGGACTAAAGGTCCACCTTTAGTCCCGGTTGGTAACACCAACCGGGACTAAAGGGTGTGCTGTGGTGCGCCATCGGCCGCCTTTTTTTAGTCCCGGTTGGTGTTACCAACCGGGACTAAAAGTTTTTTTTTTTTTTCTTTTCTTTTTTCTTTTCTTTTCTTTTGGTTTTCCATTTCTGGTTTATAATTATATTATTAATTATTTCGAATGCGTATTGTTTTGTTTTTGTTTATGTAGACGCCGCACCTATAATTTATATAATTTAGAGCATTACATATAAATATACTATATAACACTATTTATATATTATACATGTCTATAGGTCTATAATATAATATTTACACATATCCATCACGGATAAAGTATTTACAACTTAATTGTTCTCCGCCACTCAAACGTCGTACAAATGATCATCTTGGTTTGGTTTCATTGGGTCATCGGGGTTGAAGTAGTACTCGCCGGCGGGATTCAGGACTTGGTCGTTAAGAAACCCTGCGATTGTCTCCTGAATTCCTTTTAGGCGGACTTCATCCAACACCTTCTGCCTCAACCACGTCTCCTTCAGTAGACATTAAAGAAAAAAGTTAGAGGTATGAATAAGATTTATTAAATAGCAACAAATAAATGAAATGAACTTATTATATATACATGTTACATATTTTTGCGTGCTCAAGATTTGTTCTTTTTTCATAGACCGTCAGAAATTCGCAGACATAGTAGCCACACAAATTTTTGCCCGGTGGTGCCGTGTAGAATCCAATGAAGTAGGATAGGCTTTGAAAGTGGCGCTTTCAAATCGGGACGGTGTTTTCGCATGAACCCAGCCCAAACCCTAGTAATAAAACGATCATTATTAATTATCTATTACCGAAGTTAAAGAGCTGAAATTAATATTTAGAGATCGAAGTTACCCTTGGATAATATCTATCATTTCTTAGTAATCTTCCAAAGTGGTTTTCTCAATGAGTCATAGATTTGTGAATGACATTGCCGGATATCAATCACAATTAGTATCCAATGATAGCTGCATTTGTGTGTAGGCAAAATAATTGTATATCTTCATACCGATCGATTAATTGGTTTAATAGAATGTACACACGATAACGATACTTACTTAAAATTATAGGGAAAGAGTATATATCTTTTATCCTTTTGATTGATCAAGTACCTCCGTAGATTTCTCTCCGTTTGAACTCTCCATAAGACATACGGAGTCTTGGGGTCTTTGAATACAACATAAGGATCTACAAATCCAATCTCCTTGTCATTTCTAGCTCGGAGGTCCCTCATCATGTTTCGCATATGTATAGCCGGTTTTTGTAATTAGTTATACATATACATGATAAGTTCTGATGACATTATTAAAAGAAAGTATCACTTACAGATAGAAGCGGTGATTAGAGCTTTGTCCAGAGGCGTCCATGTGGCATAGCTGGTGTAGCTCATTAAATTGAACATAAATAACATCATCACCACGGAAGTAATGATGGTTTCTAATTCGGACGCAAATATAGTCATCGCTCTTACGCCACACGCCTGCTAGGTACCACCGGGTTGAGCAAGTACATTTGCGTGCCAAGTTTCTTGAGGGCCGCGAGGGGTTGAATAGACTCTTGCCATATTCATATGTCTTACGCCAATGATCAATTTCGGGGAGCACTTTCAATTGCTGCCCCAGCTATCATTTGGGATAAGCTAAGACCAGTTTCCGCAAAAAGGTTTCAAGATCCTCATAGTTTAAATCGGAGGTATCTCGCTGGTCTAGCACGTCGATGTTTGAACCATATTTATTCCCAATGACTAGCGGGGGCACGATTGCTTTGATTGTTCCCCGAGCTATGCTACACCTTTGCGTGCTCTTTTCTCTTTCTTATTCCCTTCTTCTAGGGATTTGGTTAGAGTGCGATCATAGTCGATAAAGATGATGATTCTTCCCGAGCTTGACGCTCTTTTTTTTGTTGAGCCTCAACCCTTTGCCGTAGATCTTCGGCCGTAGTAAGAGGTAGGGCTTCTCGGGGTTTCGCTTGGATTCTCTTTCATCCTTAAGTCTCTTGAAGAAACCGTCCACATCGACTTTTACCGAAGCCTCAATTTATGCAGCTAGTCTTCTCATAGGACAGCTTCTTTGGAATGATAGGTTGTTTCTTTTCGGAGGCTTTCTTCTTTGGCGGCGGTGCGGCCGACACTTTTTTGATTGTGTGGCCGGCCTCTTCTTCAATGGTGGGTCCACCGGTTTTGGCGTTGGAGCCACGTGTGGAGGCGATGGGGCGGCCGGGGGGGGTTGGAGCCCGACGTGGAGGCGAAGGGGCAGCCGGTGTCGGTGTTGGAGCCCGAGGAGGTGGCGTTTGAGCCCGAGGAGGCGGCGTTGGAGCCCGAGGTGGCGGGGTTGGAGCCCGAGGTGGTGGTGTTGGAGCCCGAGGTGGCGGCGTTGGAGCCCGAGGTGGTGGCGTTGGAGCGAGGAGGCGGCGTTGCAGCCCGAGGTGTCGGTGTTGGAGGCGATGCAGCCGTGTCTTACCACCGCCTCGTCATCACCCGCAAACACTATGACATGTTGGTGACCCACTGTGAAACCAAAGAGGTATATGAGTAATATAAACCGCTAACTAAAGGAATGCAAAATAAATTTAGTGAATAAATGTATCGTCAAGTTTCATCCGCACCTAGGGTTAGGTTCATGACGAGGAGGTGGTGGTAGACTACTAGGTGAAGCCCCAGGAATAATGATGTAGCGCTTGCGCCAACAAATGAAAGCCTTCTCGCTTGTCCTAGAGTCTTCTCTCCATCACCTCCTTCTATCTCAAGCTGCACATTTTTGAAGCCTTTGACAACTCTATCCACCGAGACACTAGCATATCCATTTGGAACTATCGCCCCATGGATTCTTGGTGTCTTCGTAGGGTCGGCGGGAGTTACAACACCGACAAAGAACCATGATGTGTGTGTGGCAGAACCTTCTAAATTATATGGCCCACAAGCACTGACCTTGTCCCTAAGACCTCAGTCAACCATGCTTATACACCATATAACCTAGAATGTTCCGTCGGGTGGATCCCCGATAAACCACAATCACTCCAGGATCGATACTTACAGAGACATCACAGTATTACAACAGCTTTCATATAAAATACCAGAGTAGCGGAAGACTTACAATAACGTAATTTACAAACATTTTGTAAAACTTATACAAACTAGAGTAGCATTATTACAAACAGCGGAAGTATCATTATATAACTTTATTACACTCACTCAACAAAAGGTGCCCCGCCGAGAGGCCACTCAATTTACTCTTCCTCGAAACTTCTTCAACAACCGTCATGCGGCAAGGGTGGTAGCACACTTGCCCATGCGGTTCACCTCGCAATGAGGGGTTAAACAAACCCCGAGTACAAAGTAGTCATAAGACTTACCCGACCAAAAATTGGGGAGAAGACTCGGGAATGTTGGCTAATAGGAATCAAGGTGAGGCTTAGCAAGATCAAAAGACTCTTTTTGCTAAAAAGACTAAGCCAGTCCTTAATGTATCAACCACTCGTCAAACATATACCGAATTCAAAACTTTCCATATTCAACTTCCATTATTACTACGATGCCGGGACTCGGATCACGGCTCCCATATCGTGGAGCACACGACGATTCGAATCGCTTTATCTACCCAAATTGGGGCTTCTAGCCGCACGATGTATGCAGGACCAACATCTTACATACATCAACTCACGCCCGGATTTCTCCCTACCGAACGGAGGTACAAGACACCACCTCACTACGGCCGCTCGGTCACTTCGGCGGTGCGCATCGTAGAATGGGCACACGCTACTTGTCCGTTCTAGTAAAAGATAGTCCAAGTGGAGTTTACCGCCATTAGCATGCGACTAGTACTATCCAATAACCTCGTGATCCCAGGGCCAAACAACGGACGGTCCTTAACCGACACAAGTGGACGACACTACACCAGGGCACTAGCCCTTCCTGGTGCAAGTCACTCCACCGGCGTCTCGAGTTACTCATCATCATGTTCTTGTGCGTACCCCTAACCCGGCCAAGGTGAGAGGTAGGCGACAAGCAACATCAGGTTTTCATAAATTCCCATCAGGGATCATTGTGATCACACCTTTGTAAACAGTTTATCAAAACCCTACACTAGTAGCAAGACTAAGCGCATACTAAGCATTTCGAAATCAAAACAGGTATCCAGGATAATATATCAAGGTATGGTAAATGCATCAAGTAGGGTAACACACAACTCCTACACCTAATGCAGTATCATCACATGAAATCATAAAAACTTTTCGAAATACAAGGCAGGGTTTGAATGCATCCGGGGCTTGCCTTGGGGCTCGATGAAGTGAGGCTCAGCTACCCAATCACCAGGAGCAGATCCAACCTCTTCGGGAACAGGAGACGGCTCGACTCCCTCCTCAGATTCGATAGCTACACGATCGAGATGCATGATTACAATGCCGTAAACGAATGAACATGCGATAACGATGCATCAAACGTTAACCTATCTTGAGTACAACTTTCCTTCACGGTAACCTTACTCTAAGAAGGTATAACTAGCGTCGACGACGACGGAACAGCGATACACAATCAACATGAAATGCCGAAGGTCATTAGGGTTAATGACCTAGGGTCATCACTCAATCCCAAAATCAAGCAACCCTAATGGTGATTAGAGGTGATTACTAATTTATTGACCATTTTCACAGTCGTTGAAAGCCGCTAATTAACTTGCTAATTAAAGATTAATTAAACCCTAATTAATCAAAGAATTAACTAATTAAACATTAATTAAAAAGGGATTAATTAAGCTTAATACAAAACTTAATCAAAACTTAACCAAACTTCATAATTAAGATCATCATACTCTAATTAGCACACAAAACAAATTTCATGATTTTTGGAGTTATATTTTAATTATTAAAAATCATGGAAGTTGCATTTATTAATTAAAGAAGCAATTTTAATCACCAACAAAAGTTACTGAAAAACATAAGTTAGCATTTTTCATTGACAGAGCATATTATGGAGAGCACTCACAAATTTTTCTCATATTTTTATCTGCCCAAATAAAATTATTACAAAATTATGAAAAGTCAAAATTTAAAAACATAAAAGAAAAAGGAAAACAAAAACTTCTTCTCCGCGGGCCACCGTTGCGGCCCGGCGGCCCAGCTCGGCCCAGCGCGCGGCTGCCCGGCCAAGGCCCCAAGGCGCTCTCCTCCTCTCTCTCAAGGCTCGGCCGACAGCGGACCCCACTTTGTCATCCCTCTCCTTCTCCCCTTCTCTTCTTCTCGGTGAAGCAGGGGCCGGCGGCGGTGAGCGGCGGTTCTTCGCCGGCGATGATTCTCCGACAAAACTAATCGCACCGACGTACTCCTCTCCCCACCCCGCACCTAACGAGCTACGCGAACCCCTTTGCCAACCACGAGCACGGAACAGAGGGCCGCGGCGGTTCGGCGACGGCGGCCGGTGATCAAGCTCCCCGAGCTCCTCCCGGCGGCGCCAGGCGTACCTACGTGACCAGCACACCGAGACGGACTCAACTCGACACGAAAACATCCCTGGAGCTAGCCCGATCGAGGGAGGAATCTCACGGCGGGTGGCGACGGCGACAACCGGAGCCGAGGAAGATGACCCCCTCTCGACGATTCCGGCGATCAAAAACGGCGATTGATGGCTTGTCGAGTTCGCAAGGATGTGACGGAGCTAGTGACGTGCTATTGGAAACGGCGGTGGACGGTGGTGGTGGAATTTTTGAGGAGCGCGGCGGCCGACGGTGAGGAAGAAAAAAAAAAACGATGCCGGGCGGCCGAGGTATTTATAGGACAATGGGAAGCTCGACGAGGTGGCCAGCAGCCTTCACGAAGGCGTGGAGGTGGATGGCGGCGCGTGAAATCCGCGGAAGGCGCGGGAGTGGCCACGGCGGCGACGGCCGACCACCGGCCGGCATGGCACCCCCCCTGTTTCATCTCATCGTAGCGGCGCCACCTATTTTTCCAATTTCAAAATTAATCCCAAAAATTGTACTGTACACCAAAATATCTCAAAATACCGTTTGCTCCAAATTTTGTGCTCTACAACTTTGATTTAAGGAGTTTAGGCAGATTCCAAATAGTTTTTGAATTTGAACATCAAATTTGAAAAGGGGATAAAACCCTATCTTTTGGGATTCCAAAATTACTTTCAAATTTTGAATAAAAGATGAAAATCTTCAAAAATAAAAGTTGTTCCATTTCTCAATGTCTACAACTTTCATTTAGGAAATTTTTCATGAAACCCAATAATTTTTGAATTGTAGTTTAAAACTCAAAAGGGGACAAATTTAAAATTCCAATTACTTTTGAAATTACTCCAAATTTTATTCAAAAACTTGAAAAACTTTGTATACCAAAGTTGTAGAGCTCAAAGAGATGCACAAACTGTATTTTGGAATTTTTCCCAAATTTTGAATATTTTGAGGTGAAATTGTAAAGGGGGGGTAAAAACACTTTCAAAATCTCCTTTTTTGAAATGATTTCCAAACTGAATCTTTGGGCAAATAAATTATGATGATGTGGCACTTTTTCAAACCCAACCAATAGCATATTTTCAAAGTACAAAGTTCATACTTTCAAAAGGTGCCATTGGTTGACAACTTTTATTTATAAAATTAATCATGGTTAGCTCACCAAATTTGAAAATGATATTCAAAATCCAACACTTAGTCTTCATGCTAGGGTTTGGGATTTGAATGCCAATTTCAAACTTGGTTCTCTCTTGCACCTCATTTGATTTAGAAAACTTGTTTAAGGTGAAAGTCGGGGTTAGCCAAGCACTTGCAAACATCACGGTTGATTTTAATTGATTGGTTTTATTTACGAAATCAAACATGTGAGCAGGATTCAAATTATAACACAAGCACATGTAATACAAAGGAGCTCAAACAACACCCTAGAATCGTAAACTTATTTTAATTGTTTGAATTAGGGTTTTCTAATCATGAATGCTCATGCAATGATGATGATGACATGGTAGGTTTTGCTTAACGTAACACCGGGGTGTTACATTATATTCCCCTTAAAAGGAATCTCGTCCCGAGATTCAAAGCTTAGGGCTAAGTAATGGAAAAGGAAATGTATCAAGTAGACACATCTTACATTGTTTCATAAGGGAGGTAGAAGGTTCATATTACAAGTCTCATATTTTTGGAAAGTCACGATTGTTAGAAACCAACCATGACTTAGGAGAAAGAAGGAAGAAACTCCGGAAAGTGTTCATTCAAGAATTCCTCCGATTCCCAAGTTGCTTCATCCTCAGAATGCTGATCCCATTGAACTTTATAAAATCTTCTTATGTGCTGCGGGTGACTCGATCTTTTCGATCAAGAATTTTGAACTGGATACTCTGCACATTTCAGATCAGGTTCAATGCGGAGACCTTCGATGTCAGTGACTTTGTCTGGTACTCGCAAACATTTCTTCAGTTGGGACACATGAAATACATTGTGCACCAGTGACAATTGCTCAGGTAGATTTAGGCGATATGCTACTTTCCCACACCTTTCAGTAATCTGAAATGGACCAATATATCGGGGCGCCAGTTTACCTTTTACCCCGAAACGGTCGACACCTTTACTTGGTGACACTTTCAGATATACATAGTCTCCAATTTCAAACACTAACGATCTTCGTCGCTTATCAAAGCATAACTTTTTCTGTGCGGATCGAGCTATTTTTAAATTTTCTTGAATCTGTTTTTACTTTGGCTTGATTCTTTGACTAGATCAACACCGAAGAACCATCTTTCACGGGCTCGGACCGGTTGAGTGGAGTACGGCATCGACGGCCATACAAAGCTTCAAATGGTGCCATTTTGATACTCTCTTGATAAGTTATTGTAAGCAAACTCAGCTAATGGCGTGCACTGTTCCCCAATCGAGGAATAAGTCAACACACACGATCTTAACATATCTTCAAGAATTTGATTCAACCTTTCGGTCGACCTCCGGTTTATGGATGATAAGCGGTGCTATGCAACAGTAGTAGTACCCATGGTTTCATGAAACCTTTGCCAAAATTGAGCCATAAATTGAGTACCCCCTGCTCGGTGACTATACTCTTTGGAATTCCATGCAAACACATTATTCGGTCTATATATAACCGAGCATCTTTGGGGTGCTCTATATTCTGCTTTTATGGAATAAAATGAGCCGACTTAGTCAACCTATCAACAATAACCCAGATTGAGTCATACCCTCCGACTGTTCTAGGTAGGCCAACAATAAAATCCATACTAATATCTTCCCATTTCCAAGCTGGAATGGGTAAAGGTTGAAGTTCTCCAGCATCTTTCAAGTGCATTGCTTTAACCTTTTGACAGGTGTCACACTGTGCCACATATCGAGCTATCTCGATTTTCATTTTAGTCCACCAGAATCTCTGCTTCAGGTCATGATACATTTTATTACTACCTGGATGGATTGAGAATCTGGTTAGGTGGGCTTCATCAAGAATCAGCTGTCGGAGTTCAGGGACCTTGGGAACAACTAACCGATTTTTGAACCATACCACATTATTGTCATCAAGGCGGAAGCAAGATGCTTGCCCCGATCCGACTTTTTCTCTAATATGCTTAAGTCCTTTGCTTTCTCGTTGAGCTGCAATAATCTTTTCTTGGATAGATGAATGTAATGTGATATCATTGAGACTCCCCGAGGAATCATATCAATATTTAATCTTTCTAACTCTTGACATAGGCTCAGATTCTTTGGAGTGGTCGTAAGACAATTGCATTGACTCTTTCGATCGAGAGCATCTCGCAACCACATTGGCTTTGCCGGGATGATAATGAACGTCAAGATCATAATCTTTGATTAATTCCAGCCACCTTCGCTGCCTCATATTCAACTCAGATTGTGTGAAGATATACTTCAAACTTTTATGATCACTATAAATATGACATTTGTTGCCCAAAGCAAATAATGTCTCCATATTTTTAGAGCATGCACAATCTGCGGCTAACTCAAGATCATGAGTCGGATAATGCTCTTTCATGTCTCTTCAATCGCCTCGAAGCATAAGCAATAACTTTGCCCTCTTGCATTAACACACATCCGATGCCGATGCCGGACGCATCACAATACACATCGAATGGCTTTTCAATATCCGGCCGAGCAAGGATTGGGGCGTGGTTAGAAGATCTTTTAACTTATGGAAGGCTTGCTCACATTCGGATGACCATCGAAATTTGGTTTGATTCTTGAGGAGTTACGTGATTGGTTTAGCTAACTTGGAGAAATCAGGAACTTAAAGCGGCGGTAATATCCCGCCATTCCAAGGAAGCTGCGAACTTGATGAACGGTGGTGGGTGGTTTCCAATTAAGAATATCTTGGATTTTCTTTGGGATCAACGGCAACACCCTCGGCCGATAAGACATGCCCAAGGAATTTGACTTCACTAAGCCAAAACTCACACTTACTAAATTTAGCATAAAGGCGATGCTCTCGGAGACGAGAGAACAATACGGAGATGCTCCGCATGCTCTTCTTTAGTTTTGGAATATATAAGAATGTCGCCGATGAACACTACGACAAAACGATCGAGCTCGGGCATAAACACCGAGTTCATCGGATACATGAAATGGGCTGGAGCATTAGTAAGCCCAAATGACATGACTAGATATTCGTATAGGCCGTATCTGGTGGTAAAGGCGGTTTTCGGAATATCTTCCGGCCGTATACGTATTTGGTGGTAGCCAGATCTATAATGCGAAGCCAATCATTAGCTTCTAGGGGCTCCTCAGCCCTGGTGAACACCGGCGGACGAGTATCGGTGAAGTCCAGATAGGTGATTTCGTCGTGATTACGACGACCCCGAAGTTTCACGTGGTGCATTCCGATTCTCGTTGACTTATCTCCCGTAGCATACGGGCATTTTTTGATGGTGGCGTGGACTAAAGTCGCCACGCCTTCAGCCAAAGACGGTGGTGCTTGTGGTGCCCGAGGGACCTCACCCCTCTCTTGTGAATAACCAGACATCTGTGATAAACAAGATCGGATTTATTCACAAGCAGGATTTATTAAAATTGAAAGCAACAAAGGCAAGCCCGGTCATACAAAGGTTCACTTATTTATTTTACAAGTCCGCCCATAGGCCGGACACCCCAAAGTTGACTATTTAACATATATTACATCTCTCTCTCTCTCAGGGAGCTCAGATGTCAGATCCCTCATCTGGGTCAGACGCATTGTCCGCAGCGGACTCATCTGCTTCGGATTCCTCGGTTGGGGTCGGGTACACCTCGGTGATTCCACCGATCCCAAATCATTTTGCGGCTACCGCTGCCGGGTACACCGGATTGTGGAGGTTATATCGATGATGGACCTCCTCGTAATGCAGCGGTATATGCTTCAAGATCCTCCACCGAGCCCCGCAACTCCTCAATAGCATCGTACCCATCATTTCTTTGGTTTCTTGTGGCTTCTAGTTCCCGCTCAAGTTGCGCAATTTTCCGGCGATACTCGTGGATGGACTTGATATCCTTCTGTTCTTGCTCCTGCAGATTCTCTATCTCAGACTTCACCTTGATGTTTTCAATTGTTGCCTTGCAATGATCTTTGGTAACAGTAGCTAGCTCCGCGGCCAACTCAGCTATCTTCTGCCTTTTGGTTATCTTCTTCCCAAGCTGCGGCTCACTAGGTCCTGCCTCAGCATCGTGGCTACGCGGCGCCATCTGGTGACGCGGTACTCCCTTTGGTCCCGGTCATCTTACGGGCGTCCGCTTAGTGCGTGCCATCCTGTAGTAAGCAAAGATAGAGTCTATAAGATAGGGAACCTTAGAGTCAGCAAGAACAGGTTTGATTTTACTTAGCCCAACCACTTTGTTTCGAGAATAAAATTTTAAACATGTGAATTAAATATGATGCATGATCGGTCCTACGGATCGAGTAAAATCTTTTAAACTTAACATAAGCATACTTTTTAATAATATAGGGCAAAAGAAAAACACATGATACTCCGCTTAAGACTTTCTTTTAAATAGCACCTATCAAGACTATAAGAAAGAATTAAGACAGAGCGAAGCAATTTAGACCAAAACCCCATTTAACTTTTGGATCCAAAACATTTTGAAGTTTTTAAAAAGTAACACTGTGAGTATCTTTGTAAGTACAGCTCTGATACCCTCTGTGGCAGAACCTTCTAAATTATATGGCCCACAAGCACTGACCTTGTCCCTAAGACCTCAGTCAACCATGCTTATACACCATATAACCTAGAATGTTCCGTCGGGTGGATCCCCGATAAACCACAATCACTCCAGGATCGATACTTACAGAGACATCACAAAGATTACAACAAACTTTCATATAAAATACCGAGTAGCGGAAGACTTACAATAACGTAATTTACAAACATTTTGTAAAACTTATACAAACTAGAGTAGCATTATTACAAACAGCGGAAGTATCATTATATAACTTTATTACACTCACTCAACAAAAGGTGCCCTGCCCAGAGGCCACTCAATTTACTCTTCCTCAGAAACTTCTTCAACAACCGTCATGCAGCAAGGGTGGTAGCACACTTGCCCATGCGGTTCACCTGCAACAGGGGTTAAACAAACCCTGAGTACAAAAGTACTCCGCAAGACTTACCCGACCAAAAATTGGGGAGAAGACTCAGGAATGCTGGCTAATAGGAATCAAGGTGAGGCTTAGCAAGATCAAAAGACTCTTTTTGCTAAAAAGACTAAGCCGGCCCCTTAATGTATCAACCACTCGTCAAACATATACCGAATTCAAAACTTTCCATATTCAACTTCCATTATTACTACGATGCCGGGACTCGGATCACGGCTCCCATATCGTGGAGCACACGACGATTCGAATCGCTTTATCTACCCAGCTGGGGCTTCCTAGCCGCACGATGTATGCAGGACCAACATCTTACATACATCAACTCACGCCCGGATTTCTCCCTACCGTAACGGAGGTACAAGTACACCACCTCACTACGGCCGCTCGGTCACTTCGGCGGTGCGCATCGTAGAATGGGCACACGCTACTTGTCCGTTCTAGTAAAAGATAGTCCAAGTGGAGTTTACCGCCATTAGCATGCGACTAGTACTATCCAATAACCTCGTGATCCCAGGGCCAAACAACGGACGGTCCTTAACCGACACAAGTGGGCGACACTACACCGGGGCACTAGCCCTTCCCCGGTGCAAGTCACTCCACCGGCGTCTCGAGTTACTCATCATCATGTTCTTGTGCGTACCCCTAACCCGGCCAAGGTGAGAGGTAGGCGACAAGCAACATCGTTTTCATAAATTCCCATCGTGGATCATTGTGATCACACCTTTGTAAACAGTTTATCAAAACCCTACACCGGTAGCAAGACTAAGCGCATACTAAGCATTTCGAAATCAAAACAGGTATCCAGGATAATATATCAAGGTATGGTAAATGCATCAAGTAGGGTAACACACAACTCCTACACCTAATGCAAAGATCATCACATGAAATCATAAAAACTTTTCGAAATACAAGGCAGGGTTTGAATGCATCCGGGGCTTGCCTTGGGGCTCGATGAAGTGAGGCTCAGCTACCCAATCACCAGGAGCAGATCCAACCTCTTCGGGAACAGGAGACGGCTCGACTCCCTCCTCAGATTCGATAGCTACACGATCGAGATGCATGATTACAATGCCGTAAACGAATGAACATGCGATAACGATGCATCAAACGTTAACCTATCTTGAGTACAACTTTCCTTCACGGTAACCTTACTCTAAGAAGGTATAACTAGCGTCGACGACGACGGAACAGCGATACACAATCAACATGAAATGCCGAAGGTCATTAGGGTTAATGACCTAGGGTCATCACTCAATCCCAAAATCAAGCAACCCTAATGGTGATTAGAGGTGATTACTAATTTATTGACCATTTTCACAGTCGTTGAAAGCCGCTAATTAACTTGCTAATTAAAGATTAATTAAACCCTAATTAATCAAAGAATTAACTAATTAAACATTAATTAAAAAGGGATTAATTAAGCTTAATACAAAACTTAATCAAAACTTAACCAAACTTCATAATTAAGATCATCATACTCTAATTAGCACACAAAACAAATTTCATGATTTTTGGAGTTATATTTTAATTATTAAAAATCATGGAAGTTGCATTTATTAATTAAAGAAGCAATTTTAATCACCAACAAAAGTTACTGAAAAACATAAGTTAGCATTTTTCATTGACAGAGCATATTATGGAGAGCACTCACATATTTTTCTCATATTTTTATCTGCCCAAATAAAATTATTACAAAATTATGAAAAGTCAATATTTAAAAACATAAAAGAAAAAGGAAAAACAAAAACTTCTTCTCCGCGGGCCACTGTGCGGCCCAGCGGCCTGCTCAGCCCAGCTGGCCTAAAGCGCGGCTCTCCTCCTCTCTCCTCAAGGCCGACAAGGCGGACCCCGCCTGTCATCCCTCTCCTTCTCCCCTTCTCTTCTCCGGTGAACAGGACGGCGGCGGCGGTGAGCGGCGGTTCTTCGCCGGCGATGATTCTCCGACAAAACTAACTGCACCGACGTACTCCTCTCCCCACCCCGCACCTAACGAGCTACTGCAACCCCTTTGCCAACCACTCGTGAGCATCGCTGCTGAACAATGGTCACGGCCACTGGTGATCAAGCTCCCCGAGCTCCTCGGGCGGCGCCAGCGTACCTACGTGACCAGCACACCGAGACGGACTCAACTCGACACTTAAAAACATCCTGGAGCTAGCCCGATCGAGGGAGGAATCTCACGGCGGGTGGCGACGGCGGACAACCCGAGTCGAGGAAGATGACCCCTCTCCGACGATTCCGGCGATCAAAAACGGCGATTGATGGCTTGTCGAGTTCGCAAGGATGTGACGGAGCTAGTGACAGGCTATTGGAAACGGCAAAGTGGGACGGTGGTGGTGGAATTTTGCAGAGGAGCGACGGCGCCGACGGTGAGGAAGAAAAAAAAAAAACGATGCCGGGCGGCCGAGGTATTTATAGGACAATGGGAAGCTCGACGAGGTGGCCAGCAGCCTTCACAAGGCGTGGAGGTGGATGGCGGCGCGTGAAATCCGCGGAAGGCATGGGAGTGGCCACGGCGGCGACGGCCGACCGGCCGGCATGGCACCCCCCCTGTTCATCTATCGTAGCAGCGCCACCTATTTTTCCAATTTCAAAATTAATCCCAAAAATTGTACTGTACACCAAAATATCTCAAAATACCGTTTGCTCCAAATTTTGTGCTCTACAACTTTGATTTAAGGAGTTTAGGCAGATTCCAAATAGTTTTTGAATTTGAACATCAAATTTGAAAAGGGGATAAAACCCTATCTTTTGGGATTCCAAAATTACTTTCAAATTTTGAATAAAAGATGAAAATCTTCAAAAATAAAAGTTGTTCCATTTCTCAATGTCTACAACTTTCATTTAGGAAATTTTTCATGAAACCCAATAATTTTTGAATTGTAGTTTAAAACTCAAAAGGGGACAAATTTGAAATTCCAATTACTTTTGAAATTACTCCAAATTTTATTCAAAACTTGAAAAACTTTGTATACCAAAGTTGTAGAGCTCAAAGAGATGCACAAACTGTATTTTGGAATTTTTCCCAAATTTTGAATATTTTGAGGTGAAATTGTAAAGGGGGGTAAAAACACTTTCAAAATCTCCCTTTTTGAAATGATTTCCAAACCGAATCTTTGGGCAAATAAATTATGATGATGTGGCACTTTTCAAACCCAACCAATAGCATATTTTCAAAGTACAAAGTTCATACTTTCAAAAGGTGCCATTGGTTGACAACTTTTATTTATAAAATTAATCATGGTTAGCTCACCAAATTTGAAAATGATATTCAAAATCCAACACTTAGTCTTCATGCTAGGGTTTGGGATTTGAATGCCAATTTCAAACTTGGTTCTCTCTTGCACCTCATTTGATTTAGAAAACTTGTTTAAGGTGAAAGTCGGGGTTAGCCAAGCACTTGCAAACATCACGGTTGATTTTAATTGATTGGTTTTATTTACTTAAATCAAACATGTGAGCAGGATTCAAATTATAACACAAGCACATGTAATACAAAGGAGCTCAAACAACACCCTAGAATCGTAAACTTATTTTAATTGTTTGAATTAGGGTTTTCTAATCATGAATGCTCATGCAATGATGATGATGACATGGCAGGTTTTGCTTAACGTAACACCGGGGTGTTACACGCGTGGCCCCCCCGTGGAATATGCAGCTCACATGTTGTCTTAGCTTCGGTGGACGTCATCCACCGGAAAGCGCAGCCCCACGCCGTCTTGAATAGTTGGCACCTCCGTGGAAGCGCAACTGCTTTTCAACCGACCGGGGGCTAATGTTGACTCTGTGCTCGATGCGCTTTGCCTTTGCATAGAACTTACCGCTTCCCCGCACTTGCCTTTTGATTTCCTCGTTCATTCTCTCTTCAAGCGCTTTCTCTCATTTTGATCGCTTCACGAGCCGCTTCACGTGACTCCATCACCATTGCCTCCAACCTACGCAATCGCTCTCCGCCTCCTCTTCCTTCTTTCTTTGGCGGCTTCTATAAGTGGGTCTATCTTTAGGGAAGCCATGCTCCCACGATATCTCCCCATAGCACCTTGTTCGCCCACCGTGTTCAGCAGTCTCGGGCGTATGTCACTCATCCTTCTCTCTATTTGGCTGCCAGAGCCACTTTCAACTAATCCTCGGGCATAGGCCATTTCTCTCGTCCCACTCTCTGCAGCTTCTCGCCGTACACTACCTTTCCGGTCTCTAGGTCTAGGGTTCCCCATGACCGAAGAACCAATACTTGGCCTTGCCAAAGCCGGTCAAGTGATTCGGGTTCCATCCCCTTGTCAACAATCTCCCTGTTCCAGCTTACGCCACTTAGGAATAGCGGTCGCGGTAGCCACCGAATCCAAGTGATGGTGGTATTGCTTGTGGCTAGCATTTTCGATTACGGATCATCCGTGTTCGACCCTCATCCGAAGTTCTTAAACTGTACGAACTCATCCCAAAAAGGCCTCAACTTGACGTAGGCCTTGTTGGTGAAATCCGAGTCCGGTTATGTGCAACAAAAGTCTTGTGAAGTTTCTTCTTCCAAGCCTAAAATTGTTTGGCCATCTTCTCGCATAGCCCAGATTTGAACCTTCTCCTTCAAAGCTTCATCCCGTGTATCGAGCGTGAAATGTTGAAGGATATCTAGCCATAGCAATTCCTTGTCACGATCCGAGACATAACTAATAGTAGGGTTATCTTTCCGTTGCCTCCATTCTCGAGCACTGATCGGGAGCCTGTCTCTTACTAGGTATCCACAATTGTGCAACAAATTTCTTTGAATGTTCCCCAAGTACTTGGCCTGTACCCTCATCAAATTCCGACTGAATGTACCGACCCTCCAACGGCTTCTTCGGCCTCGCACTTTTCTACTACTCCCGGAAGTCGTCGCCGAACCGTAGGGCTACACAAACAAGTATAAATATATTAATACAAAAGCCATTCTTTTTAATTTCATGTATATACATATATACTAGATTGTAGATAGACCTCATCGGGATTGTCTCCCACAAGTTCTTCATAATCGGCAATCGACTCCCATCATCTACTTGTTCATTGTCATCACCTTGGACTTGGGGATTTTGATTGATTGCCATTTGTTGATTAGGTCCATCATTGCCTCATCCATGTTATCATTCGGATCGGCCATTTCTCGCAAATATATGTGAAAGATATTAGAATTCAATTTGTCATGTAGCGCCACAAGAAAAAAAAAAATATACATGAGGAGGTTAATAAAGTTAATTAAAAGTACCATTAATAAAGTTACTTGACATAAAGTTACATAATAAAGTCACATGACATTACTATTATTAATGAAGTTACTTGCCATTCTATTAAAATATTACAACATTACAAAACCTTAGATATTACATGAGGAAGTTAATAAAGTTAATTAAACGTACCATTAATAAAGTTACTTGACATAGTCACTTTACATGAAATTACATAATGAAGTTACATAATAAAGTTACTTGACATCATATATATAAGTTACTTGACATCATATATATAAGGTTCGTCCGGTCATCGCTAGGTCGCCGCTAAGTCGCTAAGTCGTCGTGGTGTTGTTCGTCCGGCCGTCGCTAACTTGCTAACTCGCTAAGTCGTCATGTGTTGTTCGTCCGAACGCCGCTAAGTCGTCGATAAAGTCGCTAAATCGCTAAGTCGGCGCTTAGGTCGTCGTGTCTTGTTCGTCCGGTCGTCGCTAGGTCACTAAGTCGCTAAGTCGCTAAGTCGTCACTAGGTTATCGTGTCTTGTTCGTCCGGACGCCGCTAGGTCGCCGATAAGTCGCTAAATCGCTAAGTCGCCGCTAGGTCATCGTGTCTTGTTCGTCCGGTCGTCGCTAGGTCGCTAAGTCGCTAAGTCGTCACTAGGTTATCGTGTCTTGTTCGATGGGGACGCCGCTAGGTCGTCGATAAGTCGTTAAATCGCTAAGTCGCCGTGTCTTGTTCGTCCGGCCGTCGCTAGGTCATCATTAAAACGCCGTTAGGGGTTTCAAATTAAACGAATAGTTTTGATTAGAACGTCGTTAGGGTTACAAATAAAACAAATAGTTTTGATTAGAACGCCGCTAGGTCGCCGCCCACATTTATCGTTCATCGCGTGGTTGCATTCTCTCGCCAAATTCGGCATGGACATGCTCTCGGCTCGATGGCCGCCCACCACAACACATACACGCTTCCGCGGCTCGATGGCCGTCGAACGTAGACGCAACACACAACACATGCATGGAACACACAACACACATCCGGGCGGGCCGCTCACCCTTGGTGCTTCAACCGCGGAGGCTGGCGAGGAGGGGCGAGGAGGAGGCGCGGACGGCTGGCGCTGGCCTTCGACTTGGGAAGATGGAGGCGGCGGCGGGGCGGCTTGCCGGGACCGGAGAAGAACCTTCGAGCGCCGAGAAGATGGCCGCAGCGGTTCTTGGCCGGGCGGCGGCGCCTCGGGATGAGGGAGGTCCGCCGGCACTTCCGACGACGCTGGGCTGCCTTGAGAAGATAAGCCGGGCGCGGGCGCGAGGACTTTCGGGACGAGCGCTGTGGCGCGAGGACGCCTGGGACGAGCGCGGGTGGCGGTGCCTCGGTTCGGGACGAGGGAGGCGGCGCGCGTCCTCCGGCCGACGGCGCCGTCAAGGCGGAGAAGAAGGAGGCAGCGCAGGCGGCGCCGGGGACGAGGGCGAGACGACGACGGCGGGGAGCGGCGGCGGTTAGGGCAACCTCGATCGGGTGGAGTCGGAGGAGGAAGACGATCGTGTGCTTATATACCTTAGGCAACTTTTAGTCCCGGTGCCAACCACCAACCGGGACTAAAGGACTTTTAGTCCGGTGCCAACCACCAACCGGGACTGGTTCCAACCTTTAGTCCCGGTTGGTAGTTGGCACGGGACTAAAGGTTAGTCCCGGTTGGTAGTGTGACCCGGGACTAAAGGTGTTTTTCCCCAACAAATTGAGATTGCAGTTTCTTATTTATTTATGCTTACAATAATTAGTTTAATTTTGTTAATTGCATAGTAAATAAAATATTAGGTATTAATTTGTTAAAAAATAATAGTTCCATTTCTTTTTGTCTAATTGCTTTTTTATAATAAATTTTGGAACATAAAATCTTTCCATGCTTCATAATAGCAAACTTAAAATAAAAAATAATTAGTATTTTGTTAATGCAAAAATGTATTACTTAATTTAAATATCTTAAAGTAGGTGTTTTTGAAAGAAAATTTGTTTGTGCATTATTTAAACGTAAATTTTATTCATTTTTCATTATTTATCTCTAAAATTGTGATATACGTGATATTCACCATTACATCGGATTATTTTTTAAAGATTTTTTCTTTTCTTATTTATTTATGCTTATAATAATTAGATTAATTTTGTTAATTGCATAGTAAATAAAAGAATAGGTATTAATTTGTTAAAAAATAATAGTTTCATTTCTTTTTGTCTAATTGCTTTCATAATAAATTTTGGAATATAAAATCTTTTCATCCCTTATAATAGCAAACTTAAATATAAAATCTTTCCATCCCACATGTCATGTCAATATTTGAAATGATATAAAATAAGAACAACTAATATAAACATCTTATGTTACAATTATCACATACACATACTCTAATACACTCTATTTATTAGGCGGCACACAGTAGTGATCTTCTTTTTTGACGTGTTCCTTGGTCATGATCTTGACGTAACCATGGAGTGTCCTCGGTATTTATCATGATGCTCGGATCTTTGGTCACATTGAAAGGCGTGATTCGGTCATCTCTTTCATAATCTTCTGAAATATCTGACTTGTCCTCAATTCCCACAATGTTTCTTTTCCCTGAGAGAACTATATGGCGTTTTGGTTCATTCGTTGATTTGTTGTCATTTTTCCCTCTCTTTTGTTTTGTAGACATGTCTTTCACATAGAACACCTAATTCACATCAGCAAAGCAAGGGACGAATGGTTCACCTTTGTAACCAACATTGTTGAGGTCCACTTGTTGTCATTCTATAGTCTTTGTCAATCTGTTACCCCGCCTCCGGTATTCTTGACCCATTGACACCGGAACAAAGGAACTTTAAAATTAGGTGCGTAGTCTAGTTCCCAAATCTCCTCTATGCGGCTATAATATGTTTGTCTGTTTCCATTCGGGGTCTGTGGCGTCTACGCCGAACCCCACTGTTTTTGGTTCGTGCTTTTTTATCTTGGCCTAGGGTGTAAAATGTATTTCTATTTATCTCGTACCCTTTGTGCGTGAGGATGTGCCATGATGGTTGCCTAGCCAACAAATACAAGTTGCTCATCAATCTGGTCATTACCCCGACATTCTTTTTCGTAACCAATCACCGAAAGTGTCCATATCCGACGCATAAGCCAAGCTTCATTCTTCTCGGGGGAACTGGGATCGTAGAAAGTCTTTGTGTTTCGACATACGGCTCCACCACGGATGAGTTTTGAAGAACGTGTAGTGTGCTTTATTGAAATAATCGTCCCCCCGCACCGATGTATGTTTTCTTTCCTATTGTTCCCTTTCCACTCAGTCTCCCCCTCGTGTCGTGATTCGGGGAACACCAATTGGGTCAAGTTCGGGGAATGAATTCAACACGTAACTCAATGACCTCCTCTCGTCCCATAGCCCCTGCGATGCTTCCTTCTAGCCGAGAATTTGGTGAACATATTTCTTGAGGACTCCCATAAACCTCTCGAAGGGAAACATATTATGTAGGAACACGGGACCAAGAATATTGATCTCCTTGACCGGATGAACTAGGAGGTGTGTCATGATATCAAAGAAGGATAGAGGGAACACTAACTCAAAGCCGACAAGACATTGAACCACATCATTCTCTCAGAGCAAAGCAAGTTCCAATGGATTGATTGCCTTTCGAGAAATTGCATTGAGGAATGCACATAGCTTAACGGTGGCGGGACGTACATGAGGAGGTAGAATTCCTCTTAATGCAAATCGGAAGCAATTGCGTCATAAGCACATGACAGATCATGCGACTTTAAGTTTAGAAATTTCTTCTCGGGCACATTTATTATACCTTTTATATTAGAGGAGAATCCAGATGGGACCTTGATGCTGCTTAAGCATTCAAACATGATTTCTTTCTCTTCATTGCTAAGAGTGTAGCTAGCAGGTCTTAAATATTGGCGTCCATCATCTGTCTTCTCTGGATGCAGGTTGGCTCGCTCTTCCATGCGCTGCAAGTCTTGTCGTGCTTCAAGTGAATCATTAGGCTTCCCATACACACCCATGAATCCTAGAAGGTTCACACAAAGATTCTTTGTCATGTGCATGACGTCGATCGCATTCCGGACCTCTAGGACTTGCCAATAGGGTAGCTCCTAAAATATTGACTTCTTCTTCCACATGGGTGCATGACCGGCTGCATCTTTTAGAATTGGTTGGCTACCCTGTCCCTTACCAAAAACTACTTTCACATCCTTAACCATCTCAAATACATCTTCTCCAGTTCTGTTGCGAGGCTTGCATCGGTGGTCTGTCTTACCTTTAAAATGCTTGCCTTTCTTTCTAACTGGGTGATTCATAGAAAGAAATCGACGATACCCAAGGTACATGACCTTTCTGCATTTTTTCAAATATATACTATCAAGGTCATCAAAACAATTGTGTGCATGCATTATATCCCTTGTTTGATCGCCCTAAAAGATTACTTAGAGCAGGCCAATCATTGATTGTCACAAACAACAAGTGCTCGCGCAGTCAAAGTGTTCCTGTTTGTACTCATCCCACACACGAACACCTGTTTCGCTCCATAAAAGTAGGAGTTCTTCAATTAATGGCCTTAGATAGACATCAATGTCATTGCCCGGTTGCTTCGGACCTTGGATGAGCACCGGCATCATAATGAACTTTCGCTTCATGCATAACCATGGAGGAAGGTTGTAGATACATAGTGTAACAGGCCAAGTGCTATGACTCTTTGCTCTGCTCACCAAAAGGATTCATACCGTCCGTACTTAAAGCGAACCTCAAGTTTCTTACGTCTTTTGCAAACTCTGGAAATTCCCTATCTATTGCTCTCCACTGAGACCCATCAGCAGGGTGTCTCAACATGTTGTCTACCTTACGGTCTTCTTTGTGCCACCGCAACAACTTTGCATGGTCCTTGTTTTACGAAAAAGACGTTTTGGACGAGGTATTATAGGAGCATACCATATAACTTTTTGCAGGGGATTTTCTTTCTAGGACATTCTTCCCCCTCAACATCGTCGTGGTCATCTCGCCTCGATCTTATACCGTGATGCTTTACATACGGGGCATTCATCTAAATTCTCGTAGTCCTTGCCACGGTGCGGGATGGGATGCGTCGTTAGGACATGCATGTATCTTCCGGATTTCTAATCCCAAAGGACGACGACCTGTTTTGCTTCGTACGTAGTGGTGGGCAATTCATTAGGGTTCGGAAGCATCTTTTGTTGGATCTTGAGAATTGTCCAAATGCCTTATCGGATACACCATTCTCGTGCCTTCCATTTCAACAACTCCAAAGTGTTGTACCCAATTTTTTTTTTTGCCCATCTTGGGCGGATGGGTATAGTAATTTCTTGTGATCTTCTAGCATGCGGTCAAACTTCGCCTTCTCTTTTTTTCACTTTCGCATTCTTTTGTGCATCATGAATGGCATCACCAAGAGCATCACCTTCACCAAGAGCACCTCCCTCTTCTTCACTTCTCCCATTCTTTGTATCATCGAAGCCACCAAATTGAGCAATAAGGTCATCGGGCTCGCTTGTTCTTGTTCTTCTTCACATTCTTCCATCATTATCCCGGTTTCTCCATGCTTGGTCCAACAAATATAGTTTGGCATGAAACCCGACTTCAACAAATGTGAGTGAATATTTCTAGAGCTAGAATATTCCCTCAAATTTCGACACAAGGCACATGGGCAACGTATGAATCCATCCCGCTTGTTTTCCTCGACCACTTTTAAGAAATAATGCACACCATCAATAAATTCTTTGGAGCGGCGATCGGCATTGTATATCCAACCACGTGTCATTGTGCGCATTGCAACATAAAGTATGATAAGTTTCTAATTTTTACTATAGAAATAAAAGTAACAAATAACCTAAAATTCTCTATTTCTAATTTTTCTCAACAAGCAAAATTAAAAAAAACACCAAAGTTCTCTATTTCTCTAAATAATCAAGAAATTTGGTAGGCATACTAGTTATAATTAACTAATTAACCCGGTCACAAATTGCAAATTAATGTATGATAAGTTTCTAATTTTTTATAAAAAAATGAAAGTAATAAATAACCTAAAATTCTCTATTTCTTCATTTTCTAAACAAGCAAAATTAAAAAACACCAAAGTTCTCTATTTCTCTAAATAATCAAGAAATTTGGTAGGCATACTAGTTATAATTAACTAATTAACCCGGTCACAAATAGCAAATTAAAGTATTATAACCTAAAATTCTCTATTTCTATTTTTTCTAAACAAGCAAAACTAAAAAAACACCAAAGTTATTTATTTTTCTAACTAATCATGAAATGTGGCATGCATACTAGTTTAAATTAACTAATAAACCCGATCACAAATTGCAAAATAAAGTATTCTAATTAACTAACTAACACATAACCTAAAATTCTCCATTCTTATTTTTCCTAAACAAATTTTATATTCATACTTAGTTATAATTAAATAATCCTTCAAATATATTATTTATACTTAGTTATAATTAACTAATTAACCAGATCATAAATTATAAACTAAAGTATTATCAAATGTTATTTTTTTAAAAACTAATTATAATACCACAAACAATGAAGTGATTGGAGTTTAAAATAATGTAGAAATCAAAAAATAAAAAACCACATGTATAACACCACAAAATGAGATACGCTCTTTGCTAAAAGTTGAGAAGATGAAGTTAGTAACCTCTAAACAAGAAAATGATGGCGTAGAAGTGACGAAATGAATCAATGGCCGGAGATGTGAGCAAGAACCAAGCAAGAACACATGAAGAACAAAAGAACAAGGTGAGCTCGGGCTCGGCCAGAGGAGGAAGAAGGATTCAAATATGGGGGGGGAGGATTTAATCCCGGTTGGTAACACCAACCGGGACTAAAGGCCAATATTTAGTCCCATTTGGAGTCACCCACCGGGACAATACCTTTAGTCCCGGTTGGGGACAGCAACCGGGACTAAAGATTGACCTTTAGTCCCGGTTGGTGTTACCAACCGGGACTAAAAGTCCCCATCGCAAGCATGTTAGACAACGTAGCCGTTGGGTAAGGGGACTTTTTAGTCCCGGTTGGTGTTCCTAACCGGGGCTAAAGGTGTTTTTAGTCCTGGACGCAATGTTTGCGGGAGCTAATGTTCATTTTGGCCAAGTGACCAAAGGCCTGTTCTGTAGTAGTGACAAGTTAGTATTGTACAGATAAATACCAGTCAAGTTTGCTAGCTTGCCGATGCTATCTGGAATTACTCCGGATATGGAGGCATCATTAGCACCAAGGAATTCAAGGCCCACCAGATTGCCGATGGCCGAAGGTATGCTTCCCCAAATCCCAGTAGCGCTAAAGTCGAGGAATTGCAGGGTTGTTGAGAGATTCACTAGTGAGTTTGGTAGGTGTCCAGTGAAAGCGGTATGGTGCCCCATATCTAATTTCTTAAGCTGGCTGCTGTTTGACAAAGAAGTAATGAATTCCCACCCCTCCCCATCATTAGCTTCTAGTAGCATGTTGTTGGACAAGTATAGATTTTGTAGAGCTCGTAGTCTTTCAATTGTGTGAGGCACATATCCACTAAGCATATTTTGCGCGAGGTCGAGTTCTTGGAGTTATATTAGGTTTGAGAGTGAAGCAGGGATGAGCCCAGTGAACTGGTTTGCATAAAGACGGAGGATTTGCATGCTGGGGAACCTGTTGCCAATGTCGGTAGGAATGCTACCACTGAGCATGTTCCACTGAATCTGTAACTTTTCCAAGGAAGACAAGTTGTAAAGGGATATTGGGGGCTCGCCAGAGAGGTTGTTGAAGGCAAGTGCAAGAAAATTGAGGTCCTTGAGGACACCAATGCTGGTAGGGATCGTACCCTCGAACTGCTTGAATGCGAGGTTCAGATAACTCAGCGATGAAAAGTTAGCTAGCAATGCAGGGATCCTTCCAGTGAAGCGGTTGTTATGCAGACTGAGCACCTCGAGCTGTCTCAACTTGTCACTGAGCTCAGAGGGCATGTTCCCGCTGAGGTTGTTAAAACCAAGGACCATCTCTATTAGACTGGTGCAAGAGCTCAAGTTGGCGGGGAGTGTGCCAAAGAAGGCATTGCGTCTCAAGTCCAGTATATGGAGATGGCGCAGACGACCAAGGCTCGCGGGGATGTTCCCGCTGAACCCCTTCGAGCTCAGGTTGAGAGTTCTCAAGGATGATAGGTTGCCAATGGCAGGCGAGAGGACACCGGTGAGCCCATAGGACGGGAGGCTAAGTGCCACTACTCGCCGGTGCTTGCCTCGGCACCTCACCCCCTCCCAGCTGCAGTACCCACCGGTGGTACTGTGGTTCCAAGAAGCCAGCGGGTCGTTGTACCCGTTGCTAATTGCCGCTGCCTTGAAAGCCAGCAGCGTGGCCTCCTCGTCATCTTCTATGGCACTGAGTGAGGAGACGGTGACCAAGGAGGATAGCAGCAGCAGCAGCAGCAAGTTCAGCGAGCGCAGCGCCATGCATATGTTGGATGGTTCTTTGGTATCTAAATGCTGTGATCGACAGACCGACAGCTAGCACTAATAGTTCGTAGTTTGCTAAGTAGACACTGCTCGGTGGTGCTATTTATTTATACTGCGAATCCTATCATGTCTGTCTCTAATGATGATTCAGTGAGCAGGAAATAAAGCCACCATCACTGAATGAATGAGCTTACCGGTTGCCACCAAACAACAAAACAACCAACAGCAGGCCCTACATTCCAACGGAAAGAATCAGAATATCACTTCACCACTACAAGGTATGTCCATTTTTTTTTTTTCAGGAAGAACAACAGTAACTCAACAACACAGGTACCAAGTACAGCAAGGAGGACCTCCGGACTACAGGGTGACCATCCCGGCGTTACAGGTCTCCTACATGCTCAACGGATGCATCTCTAGCCCCAGATCATGCATCAGCTCCTCCGGTATGGGCTGATGTGAAAATGGATAAAGGCCTTCTTTGCAATTATTAACAAACATACAAGTTCATGACACGTCTCCTGCGCTAGGGTGCCAGATCTAGCCACTAGGTTGCGAACCCGCTGCCCCATGCCGACGCTGCCGCCTCCATCTTGACCATCGCCATGGGCGTTGTCCTTAGTCGGTCCGTACCGCAAGCGGCTGCCGTGGGTAACTAGGCAGGCCCAACCGGCCGTCCCCTAGTTGCAGCCGAGCTGGCTCGGCTATCCGCTGCTTCGGTCACGCCTAGATCGCTCGCCCGAGTGCCGCTAGCAGGCCGCCACCCGTGCATTAGCCGGCCCCTAGAGGGGTCTAGCCACCACAGCAACCAATGTCGGGCGGGGGGGGGGGGGGGGGGGCAGGCGTGAGGAACTCTATCGTCACCCCCTAGCGCCTGCACGAGCACCGAGAGTTGCTGCCGCAACCGCCATCGGGCCGCCACGCCGACTGGCCGGGCAAGCCGATCCGGCTGCCAAGGGCCTAGATCGGCCGACCGGGCACAGGATCCGACCGCCGAGGCATCGGGTCGGCGGCCCCGGCCAATGCCACCGTCGCCGTCGAGATGTGGAGCAGGGAACATGCAGAGAAGAAGAGTAGAGAGCCCCGCCGCCATCCCCTACGCTAGCTCGGGCACCAGCCGGCGCCGCCATAGCCGTGGCAGCCCTCCCCACCGAGCTCCAAGTAGCTCGCATGGGGAGGGACTGCCGGCCCACTGCCGCGCACCGCCACACTCAAGGGAGGGAGAGCCCGCCACCACCATCTCAGTCGGCCGAGATGGGGTGGGAGAAGGGGGCAGTGTTAGGGTTTCAACTTTCAAGGGGGTCGATTGTGTTGCCCGAGTGTTAGCGGCGCAGAGGCGGGTTGTCTCTAGACCAGGCCGTACGTCCTTATGGGCAAGGTCTCTCTCGCGTAACTGGCACCAGAATAAAGCCTCTCACCCAAGATTTCCTCCTCTCCCTTCAAGATAACCAGTTCGAAGTCTACAAGATAGCAACAGACTTGAATGTAACACTGTAACAGCCCATTCTCTAGCTGAACAGGCTCGCAGACTGTTGTCAAATTATCGTCGACAGGCTTTTTTTTTTTTTTTTTTTCATGCACAAATGGTTCTCATGGAAACCGGTGCCTTGTCCTGTATGCACTGGCCTCTGTAAATCTAAAGCCCTTCAGACTGCTCTCTATACGGTTTGTTATAAAAAAAAAAACTTTATAATATACTCCCTGGCACTTTGCTCCGTCAACCTTAATTGAGCCGTGCTGGCGCTTGATGGTCAAGCGGGCACCACCAAGCACTTATTAAGCGGGCACCACCGTGATCATGACGAAACACTGATTACGCGCACCAGCAGCGAGGACTGAAAGACTTGACTTCTTTTTGGTGTGTGTATATGCGCCTTTGATGGACCAAAAGAGTCCTTTGTAGTGTGTTTGGATTGCGTCGTCGCCGGTTGGTCAGGCGCTATCTGAACCTAAAATCGAATCAGCTGGTTCATTTGGATTGCGGTGTGAAACGGTCTTATCTGTGACTGACCGATGCTCTGCAAACTAATTTCCTAAGGCAAGCAGAGGACCCCGTTCGGAGTGGAATTATTGACTCTTGACGGCCAAACATTGTTAGTGTTGTGGCGTAAATATGATTATTCTGGTCCTTGTGGGTCGTCGTCGATAATGGAGCAACGACCAGACCACACGTCCCACACCACCAGGGCCCTGACACCCACTGACGATGTGCGAAGACCAACGTAGTTGACGCATGAGCGTATTAGTGCCACCACGGTTGAGGCACCTGGATGCAAATTCAATCTCATTCAATAAGTCATTCATAAGGTGACACAGATGAAAAAAAACGATAACATGATATAGAATTATTTGAACATTCTCATAACTTGCAAATAGCTAGCCAGGTAAGAATTAAAAATAATAAACAAGAGTACTGTAGTGGAGGATTGTGCAAGCTGTAGACGAATTTTTTTGAGAGATAGTGCTAGCTATTTGGGAATCATGGGTGACGCACTAAGGAGAGGAAGAAGAGATGAGCACTGTTACTACAATGCATTAGAACCTGATTGAAACTTCACTTCACCGAGAGCTTTTCATTTTATAATACAATGCATCATTTAAATATTTAGATATATGATACTATGAAATAAAGTTGTACATTGTGGATTTTGTTTTCTTTAACATCCATATCTAACTTTTGGAAACCGTGTAGAGAAATTATCAATGGGAATAGCCTTAGTGCTCCCTTTAGCATGTCCATGTATGTAGGAGAGAGAGGGAGCACGACTGCATGATAGAGAATATTAGGTCGTCTCACTGTTGCTACACACTGTAGGGCGTGTTTGGTTGCCTGCTCCTGCCCTCAGCCAAGGCCCTCCGCATGCGACAACATGCCATTGTTTGGTTGTCATAGCTGTCGGACCTGGCCAATGCTGTTCAAAAGTGCACTCCTAGCCTGGCTATGTGGATACGAAAAATTTCTTCATTTCTACCGAGCCTGGCTCATGCGATGCAGCTGCTGCAAGTTGGATGCACGGGATGAGAGCAGAGCAGCGGTACAGGAAGAGCATACAGGCCATATAACCAATCAGCATTTTCTTGTGTCCTGGTTGAACAGAGACAAATACCAAACAGAGCCTCCTCACACACGCTGAGCATGGCTGCTAGGGGCGCCTGGCTGGCTCGCGCAATCCTAGCTGGCCTTGAAAGGAAACCAAATGCACTCTATGTGATGCTGAATGGATCTCAAGATTTGTTAGGCTATCTCACTGTTAGAGAGATGATGGTGATAGTGGAGTATAAAAAAAATCACTTGTGGGCCCTACATTTTAGGAAATGAGAGTCATTATAGAAAAACTGCTAGATAATTGATCTACTAAAGCGAGAAAATTGACTTTGTTATTGTAGGTGCCTGTCGAAATAATTAGACTACAGATCAGCATATTTAAGCACAGAGAATCAAAAAAGGTAGCAGATGAGACACTAGGTTTATATTGGTTGAGGCACATGATATCCTATGTCCAGTTTAGAATAGATCTCTTTATTCGTATGCATGAGTTTACGAAGGACTGCTGATGGCTAGTTGTCTAGATGAGACGAAATGTCTTGGGATCGGATCTGGTATGAGAGGATACCTATTGAGAACTTCCTACCCTCCTTATAAAGTCAAGAGAATTGGGGTTATAGATAATCCCGATTGGTTTACATGCGGGTTTTTTAGTTTCTTACAAGAAAATCTACTAGATAGTAGAGTTAGTTTCTAAATACGTATGATTTGCCTTCCAAGTAGAGCTCCTTGCATAGCCTGTTTGGCGTACTTCATCCTAATTGGATCATTTTCTATGTGGTGAGGTACTCTGGATACGTGTGTATGACAGTGCCCAGCATCTCTAACGGTTTTGCATATTTTGTTTAGCAAAATTAGGAGTTTGTTGAGTCTCAAATGAATATGACAAAGGTCCAAAGAGTCAATCTCCAACGGTTTGCATTATCATTTGGCAAAAAAGAAAATTCTGGACGCGGCGGCAGGCGGGAGCCAGGCACGCGGGAGGGTAATAGTGCGAGCGTCGGAAATGCCAAGCGCGGACGAGGTGTGCATATATGCAAGTCCTTCCCTGCTTTTTGCCAAGTTAACAAAAATGCAAAGCTCCTTTGCAAAACCGTTGGATAGATGTTTTTTAGACTTTTTGCAAAAACAAGAATGCAAAGCCCATTTACAAAACCGTTGGAGATGCTCACCACCAACTGAAGTGTCTTGCTCTCTTTTTTCTCTAGAGCCCGTCGCCTTCCTTTGCCGACATTTAGAAACTTTATACAATATAATCAGACTTTATATTCCATTTCCATTTTGAAATTATAGTTTGCTCCAGCTTTGTTCTAAACCAATTATCTTAAATTTTAACTAAGTTTGTGGAAAGATATATCAACATGTGAAACATCAAAGTACCTTGATTATTAAGTTCCCCAAACATATCTTTTGCCAGAGTATTTATTTAAACTAATCTATAAATATTATTTTTTATAAAAAACATGCTCACACAAAGAAGTTTGATTTAGGACAAGCCAAACTGAATTTTAAGTTGGAACCCTAATGGATTTGCAAACTTTGTACTTACAGAAAAACTTTGTACGAATGAACAAATATTTTTGATTATTATATTACAAACTTTGTATCAAGAATCATTTGTGTTAATTCAATAAACCAGAGAAAAACAATAGTGCCCATCAGGAGCTGCTAAACAATGACTGGATTCTTTCGCTCCGAGACATTATCACAACAACCATACATGCATGTTGAAGAATTCCTCTACTTATGGATTAGAATCCCAAATGACTGCCAATGGTGTGTACTCCACCCGGTCCACATGCTGAAGGAAATTCAAAGAAACATACTCCCTCCGTATAGAAATTAGATGTCATTTTAGACAAGATTTGGGTCAAACATTGGGAATAAATCATGAATAATTTTTAAGTTGTTGAATTTAGAAATGTGAAAACTATATGAATAAATTTGTCTTGAAAAATACTTTCATAAAAATATAAATATATCACTTTGTGATGAGTATTTTTATAAAAATATTAAGTCAAAGTTATACTTTAAAGACCGTATCGCTGTCATAAACGGCATCTAATTTCTATACGGAAGGAGTACATGAGATATCAGCCGAACCTAATGTAAAAGGCACACATAAAAAATAAAGTGCATTTTTTTTTTCCTCGGACGCTCGTGCAAAGGAAACCTGCAGTTGAGAGGATGGCCACACTAGGAAAATTGGATCATGTGCCATGGACCTCTAGAGATCGCCCTGCACGTGTGATTGCTTTGCCGTTTTTGCCGATCTCGTGTGAACCAAGTTTTGATGTGCGAGCACTTGTACAGCAGAATGCTTATCCTTCAGAGATCAAGCCTTGGTGTTGGACGTTGTAACTCTAGGTTCCAAAGGACAGGCGACGATGCTTCACTGGCGTGGCCATCTATGTAATTAATGTGGTAGCTTCCAAACGGTAGAACATTAAAAGAAGATATATATTCTCTCTATTGTAAATTATAAGTCGCTTTGACTTTTTTAGTTCATTCATTTCGCTATATATTTAGACATATTATTATTATTATTATTATTATTATTATTATTATTATTATTATTATTATTATTATTATTATTATTATTGTTATTATTGTTATTATTATTATTATTATTATTATTATTGTTGTTGTTGTTGTTGTTGTTGTTGTTGTTGTTGTTGTTGCAAAATTGATATATGAAAAAAAGTCAAAGCGACTTATAATTTGGAACGGAGGAAGTAACTGTTAAGTCAATGGCTAGCAGTTCAATCGTTGTACAGTAAGGCATTCTTTTACTTGTGAATATAATAGAGGGTACGCGCGATGCCACGCGTGTAGTTGGTGGTGTCGCCTGTGTGTTGTGGTAAACTGGTGTTGTTTTAGGCTTCGTTTGTTTGTAGCGGTAATGGGTTTAAAGTTATGTATATAGTTGTGTTTTTTCTTGAACATGGAGTATACATATTTACATGTAAAAGATAGTAATAACTATTCAAGGTTATCTCTAAAAACGATTGATACAAAATTAGAAAATCCACGATCAAATGGTATAAGGTAGTGATTTTTACACTGAATAGTCTTTTGCATTTGAAGACAATATATATCCTCTTTTACAATAGCAGATCCCATGAAATCATTGAGCCACATATTACAAAATATGGTGCATACAAATTACTTATATTATGTTAAACAAAAAGAATGCATGAAAAGTAGGAAGGAAACAAATAAATATAAAAACAAAAGGAACAAATCGGATAGGAATGGATATTGCTGATATCATATTTGTTTTCATATTTCTGTCCGGATTCAGATTCAAATACGGATAGTGTCAACCATACCAGATAGGATACAATTGGATATCGACATCATAAATATGTGATTTGAGTATTCGGATACGGATATGGTATCGGATGTTGAATGTCTGGACTTAAATACGGATGGATAAGAACCCCTGTAAACGAATTCAGTCTCAAATATGGTCAAAAAAATATCTATATCGTTTTCATCCCTAGTGGGAAGGGAACAATAAATATAATATAATTATTGAACACAAGTACATGAACAAAAATTATTACAATTTATATATATAGCATAAAGGGACACGCTACGCTGTACCGGCTTAAAAGAGGAGGAGAATAAAAAACTGAACAGTAAAAAAATAAAAAAAATAAAAATGAACAGTATGTGCGGGCCCACATAGGGTCAGTGTGAACAGTGCCACAAAGACTGGTCACGCCAGAAAAAATGCCCCGAGAGTGGAGGGATTCTTTGGAGGATAAAAAAAGAAAAAAAGGGAACAGCTTAAAAAAAAAAATAAAAAAATGGTAATAAAATAAAATAAATAAAAATGAACAGTGTGCGGGCCCCACATGGGGTCCGCATGAACATTGCCATAGCACTGATCACGCGTAAACAGTGCCACATGCCCTAAGAGTAGAGGGATTCTTTGGACGATAAAGAGAGTAGCATAAAGGGACACGCTACGCTGTACCGGCTTAAAAGAGGAGGAGAATAAAAAACTGAACGGTAAAAAAAATAAAATAAATAAAAATGAACAGTGTGTGCGGGCCCACATAGGATCCGCGTGAACAGTGCCACAGCACTGATCACGTGTGAACAGTGCCACATGCCCTGAGAGTGGAGGGATTCTTTGGACGATAAAGAGAGTACTATGAATACTCGTGGCAAGTGACATGAGTGAAATACAATCTCAACATGGAGCCCTTGGCTGACATCGTCGCATTTGGCCCAAGGCCGAGCAAACTAACTCTTTTTATGTTGGGCTTGGGCTTAACAGCGCACAAAGCAAACATGCCTAGGATGAGACCGCGTTTCCAGTCCAGGGCCGTGTTTTTCTAACTCGCTGTCAAGAGAGCCCACGGAGGAGGCCCGCCTTGGGGGACCGAGGAGAAGTTCGATCCCCGCGGCCAGTACCCCGGTGGCGACAACGGCGGTGGGTGGCGGTGAGCCGATGAGAGGGGAAGAAAGACCGAGCGGGGAAGAATAAGAAGCCGACACATTGCATCTCCTTGAAGGCTCTGTGCCTCTGTCCACCACGAGCTCCCTCAATAGTGGGCTCATCGTGGAGAAGCTGCCCGCGGCGCAGAGGCCGCTAGGTTACTGTATTTTCGCATTCAAGGTGCCCCGACCTCCGTCCGCCTCGTCGTCCCAGCGAGCTCGCCAAGCACGCCGTCTCCAAAGCACCAAGATCGTCACCGAGTTTTCTTAGGTCTGCCTCCTTCCGACCTTTCGTACCTGTTGTGGCTGTTCAGTGCTGTTGGTGGTTATGGTGCCTCATTTTATTTTATTTATCCGAGAAAGCAGCAGGCAGCAGCCAACAACACGACAAGTGAAATTGTGAATGAAAATGGATGCTCGGCAAACGGCAAGCAAATCAGCAAAATGAATAAGATGTTTCATGAATTTCTATATCTTCCACTGCTCTGACCCTGACTGCCATGTAGACAACAATAAGTTTGAGCTGGCCTGCTTGTTTGAATTTCTATGACATTCATTGTTTCTTTGGTCTAGATGGTTATTCAGAACCAGTTGTCTTGTGAAATGCGTATGCCCAAATTTTCAAGGCAGTCATTTATCGTATTTTGACACATGATTGAAATGAGGATGTGGAGTAAAGTGAACGAATAATGATATATGCCCACTGCTGTGGAGGTTCAAACATTTACTAATATCTTAAGAAGGGAAATTTCCATGCATTTTTTCCTCTTTTCACTAAAAAAATACAGATCCAAAAGAGGGAGAAACTTCATTTCTGACAGCATACTTCTGTTATTGCAAATGTCTGCTGCGGGCGTCTTCTGTAGTTAACAGGGAAACATGAGGTATGAACCTCTGATGTCATGCATCTCTCACCATCATTCGGTCCTTGGGTATGTTTTGAGCAGGACATGGCAAGCCTGAAGGCATAAATCCTCAAATTAAAGAAACAAAATCCTTGATTCTTTGACTCCACTTACAGGAAGATTGTTTAAGTACCAATGTTGCATGTCTCAGAGCACTCCTCTTTGTAATGTTGAATGTGAACATACCAAGCAATAACATGCCCATGCTATATACCATCCCAATTGACTAGCCCCAGAGCGCCCCTACACCCGATGAGATGTGCAAAATAACTGATTTTGTGTTAAACTGTACCATCGAACAAACAACAGGGAAACAAACAGTTCTCTAATTTGATTTATGTACTGTTCCTTGTATTTCACATAACCAATCTACTTGCATAAATCTGAACTTAAAAAATTCAGATGTCTAAGCATCACACATATCTGCATTTATTTAATGTAAGTGACCACCTGCAAATATTTTAATGATGGAACAATAGAGTCAAACTATCATAAACAACTTGTCCATTTTCAACTCTACTTATTCACTGTTGTTTGAAAATTACTGCAAAATCATTCCTGCTCCATCTTCCACCACAAGATGTCTAGCAAACTTGAGATATGAATCTCTAATAGCATGCATCTCATTGACCGCATCCTTTATCAGTGTCCTCTCCCTAGGATGTTTTCTCGAGCAGGATACCCCAAGAGCAATGACATGAACCAAACATTCCTCAATTATGTTTCTTGTATTGCTATCATAGGTGCTAGCATGCAGCCAAATTGTCGTATCAGCTATCTCCCATATTTTATCTAGAAGAGCATCCTCTGAAAATTTATGTAGGTCCATTGAACCTCTAAAAATATCATCTGTTGGGCTCCTCCCTGTAAAAACCTAGAGCAGCAATATGCCGAGGCTATAAACATCACCAAAAGTTGTGATGGAAGAACCTTCAGCATACTCTATTATTATGCAAAAAGAAAAAAGTAGTATTGATCAGCATGCCATATCTAGAGAAGGATTTGGAATAAAGGAAAACAATCCAAAACATAGTATTTACCAGGAGCAACGTAGCCAATGGAGCCTCTTATGCTATTGGAATTTTGTAGAATTGTACTTTCACTTCCTAAAATGATTCTAGATATGCCAAAATCTCCAACTCAGGCACTCATGTCTTCTGCAAGAAGGATGTTGCTTGGTTTGAGATCACAGTGGATGATTGGTGGGTGGCAGTGATTATGAAGATAGTTCAGAGCATCCATGATATCAACAACGATGTCTACCCTTTGTGCAAGGCTGAGAGTAGTGTTCAAAGTGGGCATGTCAGATTCTATATGGAGCCAACGATTCAAGCTACCATTCGGCATGAACTCAAAAACCAATGGCTTGGAATCCTGGCCTTGTTCATTGATGCTTGAGCAGGATGTGATGATCTTCATGAGGCAGCGGTGGCGCACCCTTCTCAGTGCCTCACATTCAGCTACAAAACTTTTAGTAGAGCCAGATTGTTGAAGGTCAAAAACCTTTACAGCTGCAATAGTCCTCTCAGCTTGAAAAAGACATTTATAGACTGTCCCAAAGCTCCCTTTACCAAGTAAATTCGCTTCTGAGAAACCATTGGTTCCATTAATGCATGATAAGAAACCCTTTCGTACTGTTCCTCAACCATTGGTCGTCCGAATGCGCCCTTTTGCTTTCGTCTCTGCTTCCTGTAGATCAAGTGAACGAGTGCAACAACAATAACTAATAATAAGAGGGCAAAGGTTGTTGCTAGTGCTATTTTAAGATACTTTAGTTTCCCTCCTCTCTTCTTTTTCATATAATCTGTTTTGCATCGAACTAAATGAAGCTGGGGTATTCCTCCACAAAGCTTGTTATTACCAGTGATTGACAAGTTAGTCAAGTTTCTAAAAACTCCTTCTTTTGGCACTTTGACCTTCTAGATTGTTGAAAGACAAATCCAAGTCTGACAATGACGTCAAGTTCTAGAGAACCACATGTATTGATCTTGACGTTGTGTGCCAGACACAATTGTTCAAGGCCACTGATACTTCCAAAGGTGCTGGGAATAGTACCAGACAACTCATTCACTGATAGGTTGAGTGCAGCTAGACCTTTACTTAGATATGTAGGTATGGATCCATTAAATAAGTTGTTGTCCAACCTAAGTTCTTGCAGCACAGTACACTTTTCGATACTTTCAGGTATCTCGCTAGATAATTGGTTTCCTGAAAGAACGAGGCTATTAAGGTTCCCCAAGTTACCAATCTCAGAGGGCAAAGGTCTTGTTAGTGAATTATATGACAAGTCTAAGTAAATGAAAGAAAGAAGTGGTAGTGTGAAAATCTCTCTAGGGATGGAACCATTCAGGTGGTTCATTGATAAAACAAGGGCAAAAATACTCTTCAACCCCCCTATGGTTGGCAGAATTGGCCCCTCTAGATATGCATTTTGTGCATTAAGGAGGACTAGCTTGGAGAGATTTCCAATAGACAAAGGTATTTGGCTTGACAAGTTATTATTATACAAATAAATCCTGGTCAAGTTTCCTATTTTGCCGATACCATCTGGAATTACTCCGGATATGGAAGTATCATGAGCATCAAGGATTTCAAGGCCTATTAGATTCCCGATGGCTGAGGGGATGCTTCCCCAAATCCCTGTGGAGCCAAAGCTAAGGATTTGTAAAGTTGTTGAGAGATTCACTAGTGCGCTTAGTAGTTGCCTAGTGAAAGCGGTGTTGTTGGAGAAAAACAACTGCTGGAGCTGGCTGCTGTTTGACAAAGAAGCGATAAATTCCCACCCCTCCCCGTTGTTGGCTTCTAGCATGTTGTCAAACAAGATTAGATGTTGCAGAGCTTGTAGCCTCCCCACCCTCGAGGCACATATCCACTGAACATATTTTGTGCGAGGTCGAGTATTTGGAGACATGTGAAGTTAGAGAGTGAATAAGGGATGAGCCCAGTGAACTGGTTTCCTCGAAAATTAAGGAGTTGTATGCGGGGAAACTTGTTGCCGATATCGGTAGGAATGCAACCATTGAGCATGTTGTTGGCCTGAATCTGCAACATTTTCAAGGAAGACAGATTGTAAAGGGAGATTGGAGGCTTGCCGGAGAGGTTGTTGAAGGCGAGATCAAAAAACCGGACATCCTTGAGGACACCAAGACTAGCTGGGATAATACCATCTAGCTGGTTGAACGCGAGAGCCAGAACCCTCAACGAGATGATAGGTTGGCCAGCGACACTGGGATCCCTCCAGTAAGGGCGTCCGCAACGGGTTGGAGAAGTCGCTGGCTGATGTGGCACTCAGAAAGAATAAAAAATGAAATAGCTTGCAGCACTTGTGGGCCTTGTGTATTAAAGTTCTGAAGAGCAGAGACCGTAAGCTTTTCGGGAAGTGAGCGAGCTTAGCGATTTCTCAGTCGCTAGCGAGTTGCTTTTGGGCACCATCTCTCCTCCACGTCGGACACATGGTGATGTCAGCCTGGCGACGTCGCCAGCCCGTTGCGGACACCCTAAGTGTGTTGTTTTGCAAGTTGAGAAACTCGAGACGTGTCAGCCTGTCACCAAGATCAGGGGGCACATTCCCATGGAGCCGCTTGAAGTCAATGCGCATGATCACCAGATTGGTGCAAGAGCTCAAGTTGGTAGGGAGCAGGCCAAAGAAGGCATTGACACTCAAGTTGAGGGTATGGAGGTGGTGCAGACAACCTAGGCTCGCAGGGATGGTCCCGCTAAGCTCATTGGAGCTTGAGTCAAGAATCCTTAAGAGCAAGTTTAATGATTTAGCCAGCTATCGGCTGTAACAGGTGCCATATCATATAAAGCCAACAATGTATAGCCGACTAGTATTATGAAGTAGCTTATAGGTTGGCTGTACTAGTACATAATCATTTAATTGTTAGTACATAGTATGTGCACACAGGATTGGGAGAAGTAGCAAAGCACCAGCACTTTCGCCTTGGACAGGCTGCGTTCACTGTTTTATCCTCGGTCCTTGTGCTTTAGCCCGGCGAAGAGATAAACGCCTGCTTTCTTCTCTCTCTTGTTTTCTCACTCCTCCACCTGGGATTATTCTGACGTGGTGTCTCTTCTCGCCAGCTGAGTCAGGTTTATAATACTTGCTCTAAGGACGATAGGTTTCCAACAGCAGGTGAGAGGATGCCAGTGAGGCCATGGGATGGTAGGCTGAGTGCTACTACTCGCCGGAGCCTACCTCCACACCTGACACCCTCCCAGCTGCAGTACCCACCGGTGGTGCTGCGGTTCCACGAAGCAAGCAGGTCATTGTACCCGGCGCTGGTTGCCGCGGCCTTGAAGGCCAGCAGCACGGCCTCCTCATCGGCTTCTACAGCGGCGAGTGTCGATACGGTGAGCAAGGAGGATAGCAGCAGCAAGCTTGGCGAGCGCAGCGCCATGTCAGATGCTAGGTGGTTTCAAGTAGCCACTGTTTGGTAGTCGGTACCGGTAGTGCACACTATTTATACAGCGAATCCTGTAGGTAAATGATGCGCCGCGGTGAGATAGATATGTGCGATAATTAGTGCATGTCTGCATGATGGTGGTAAGAATCCATTTTGAAAATCCATTTTGTGAGTAACATTCAGCATGTACAAGCATGTTGTTGAAAAAAAAAAAGGTCTGAGAGGTTGGATTGGAATGGACTTGTGTTGAGTTACTGCATCTCTTTATTGATTGAGGCCTCTGTCTTCATTGATCGAGGCCATGTTGGAATTTTCAATATCCATCGGAAGTTTTAACGTTTCCCTCTATAGGATTTTGAGGTCGTTTTGAACTTTGACACGGTTTTCGAAGTATAATTTGGACTTCATATTTTATAAAAATACTCATCACAAAGTTGATATATTTATATTTTTATGAAAATATTTTTTAAGACAAATCTATTCTTATGATTTTCACATTTCCAAACTCAACAACTTAAAAGTTATTCATGATTTAGTTCTTGATATTTGATTCAAACCTTGTTCAAAATGAATTCATTTTCGTATACAGAGGGAGTACATAGGCCAGTATCAGTATAAAATTAATTGTAATTTCTATATCTATTAAATGTCTTGCCAAGACAGGAAACTAGGCACCAAGAAACGGCGATTTCTCCGTTAGGAAGAAACCAACGATTTCATCTTGGGGGAGGGGTTTGTCACGGTATTCCGCGCCGGCCACGCTTGCCCGTGCAGCCGCTGGAGGTTGCCTACACCGTTCTCGACCGAGCCGCTAGCCCTGCGCTCGGCCACGTGCCCACACCCGCATAGACCCTGCTTATGCGCTCGCTTGTCAGCCCCGCTCGCCAATGCTGGCTGGCCATGCCGTCTTGGTCGCCTTGGCCCCACTTCGTCAGCACTGGCTGTGCCGCTGCGCTGCATGCGCCGGCGCCGCCCGCTGCTCCGACCATCTTTGTCATGCTCTTGCCGCCCACGCCAGCCCTAGCTTGCCCATGCTAGCTGCGCCACCCCACGCCCGCCAGCGCCCGGCCTCGTCCACCCGCTCGGCCATGCCCGGCGTGCTCACGCCGCTTGCCTGCTCCGACCATACTGCCCTGCTCATGCCAGGCTCTACGCTCTCTTGTTGTGTGCTCACTAGGAAGAGGATGGAGTTGGAGAGAAAGCAGAAAAAAGGACCATATTTATTAAGCCAAGAAACTTGTATTGTATAAGATAGTTTCTGTATGTGGTTTTTTTGCTAATGTGCCCACTATAAAGACCGTACGTAGTTTCTATCATTGAAACTGCCCTGAAAAACTCTGTCAGTCTATTTGATTCCTCCTGACGTATCCTTTGATGAGGAATCGTCGTAACTTTCTGTTGAAAGTGAATGTAATGAACAGTGATTTTGGGAACAACTGTTGTCTTCATTGATCTCTTAGATATATATACATATGAAGGGGTGTGTCGAAAGGACACAACTGTTTAGACAAAGTGACGTGAAACTCCCAAAGGACATGTCCCTTTGGTAACATGACTAACTGCTAATCAATCATACTAATCCTAACTGCTTGTATGGATGAATGAGATCATCAGTGAATGGACACTGTTGGTGAATCAAGGCGTCGTTTCACAACACTCCCCCTTGATCGAATCTTCCTTAAGATCAATGTAGTCTGTAAGATTAGATTCCTCAAAAACCCCCCGTGGGAAAAATCGAGGAATATGTATAGATATGCCATAAAAACTCCTTTAAACCATTATAGGAAAATAAGGAGAAAATAGCATATATGAGTGTGATTTAAATAAATCACTATGTCATTGGTATCTCATTAAAAACCCCAATGGGAAAAAAAATATTGGAGATACAACATAAATATTACTCCTCCAAAAACCTTTTCAGGGAAAAATATGAGGATAATATAAAGTGATATGTCGCTAAAACTCCTGTAAAAACCCAGTGGAAAAATTTAGGAGAAAATATGATAACATATTATTGATATTGCCTCTTGGATAACTCACATGAAAAACCTTTTCGAAAAAAAAAAAAACCATGAAAGAGTTGTGAGGGCAATACGTGTCTTTGATATTTCCCACAAAAACCCCAAGGGGGAAAATAGAAAATATGACACATGCTTGTGTTAATATTACCTCATTAAAAACTTTAACAAGAAACCTCATGAGTAAAACTTGTGAAAGAAAAGAGTGTAATATGATGCTGGTACAGGTAGCATCTAGGAGATATCTCCCCCTGATTCTTGCAAATTTCGAAGCCGCCGCATACCAATTTCATGTACAAGTTTTTGAAACATAGAAGTTGGTAAGGACTTAGTAAATAGGTCAGCGAGATTATCACATGACTTAATTTGCAAGATGTTTATCTCCCCGCTTTCTTGTAATTCATGGGGATAAAAACGACTTAGGAGTAATGTGCTTAGTCACATTGCTCTTTATGTAACCTTGTTTGCATCGTGTAACACAAGCGTAATTATCTTCATAGATAATTGTAGGTGATTCTATTGAACCAATATCACATGACTGTTGTATGTGGTTAATCACTCTGCGAAGCCATACGCATTCACGTGATGCCTCGTATAGTGCAATAATTTTAGAGTGATTAGTAGAGGTCGATGTAAGAGTCTGTTTAGAAGACTTCCATGAAATGGCTGTACCTCCATGTAGGAATACAAATCCTCGTTTGGGATTTGCCATTATGGGGATCGATAAGTAACCAAAGATCCGCGTATCCAATCATATTGGGATCATGATTTTTCTTAAAGAATAAACCAAGATCCTTTGTGCCATTAAGATATCTCGAGGATATTCTTTGCTCCCCGCCCAATGACGTTGAGTTGGATCTCGCACTATGTCTAGCTAGCAAGTTAACTGCAAATGCAATATCAGGCCTGGTGCAATTTGCAAGATACATAAGTGCTCCAATGACACTGAGATATGGAACCTCGGGTCCCAGTATCTTTTCTCCAATATCCTATGGTCTAAATGGATCTTTCTCCATATCTAGAGAACGAACAACCATCGGTGTTTTGGAAGGATAGGATTTGTCCATATTGAATTTCTCCAATATTTTCTGGGTATAGGCTGATTGATGCACTAATATTCCTGAGGGAAGGTGCTCAAGCTGTAAACCTAAGCAATATTTGGTCTTACCCAAATCCTTCATCTCAAATTCCGTCTTTAGATGATTGCGTGCTTCTTCTATATTCTTTGGATTGCCAATGATATTTAAATCATCAACATATACGGATATAATACAAAATCCCGTTGGAGATTTCTTAATGAAAACACATGGGCAATCATCATTGTTTATGTATCCCTTCGCTAGAAGGAACTCACTCGATTGGTTGTACCACATTCGCCCCGACGCTTTTAAGCCATATAATGACTTTTGTAGTTTTACACAATACATGTTGCGATTTGCGCTTTGATTCGGAGTTTGGATTCCATCGAGAACCTTCATGTATATGTCCGAATCAAGTGACCCATATAGATATCTTTGTCACTACATCCATCAACCGCATAGATAGATGATTTTGAACTGCCAATGATATTAAGTATCGGAAAGTAATTCCACTCATTACCGGAGAATAGGTTTCATTGTAATCAATGCCAGGTCTCTGCGTGAATCCTTGTGCTACGAGCCTCGCTTTATATCTCACCACCTCATTGTTCTCATTCCGTTTTTGGACGAAAACCCATTTAAAGCCTACAGGAAAGACTTTGGAAGGTGTGGGCATTGCTTTTGTGAATACCCCTCTTTTTAGTGAGTGAGGCTATCTTAGCTTGAATTGCTTCCTTCCATTGAGTCTAGTCCAAGCACTTTTTGCACTCGCCATGGTCTTGGGATCCGGATCATTTAGGAATATTTCTGCAATTCTTTGCGGAGAAGTACATGTCGACAAACCGTAGTCTTACGGTCATATGATTCTCCAGAATCAGTGTAATTGATGGAAATTTCTTTCACCCCATTTAGTGACTCTTCATTTCCCAAAATTATGGAGTCAGGGTGTTCCGATGTCCCAGGATCAGAATTTGGGTGCACCATTGATCCGGGTTGTGGATTTGGTCCGGGCGTTGGATTTTTATCCACTATCGGGTGTCTACCAACTTTAGGTTGGCTTGGATTTACCGATTTGGAGGATCTAGTCCTCGGTATCCTCGGACGCTTATTTTGAGTATTATCCTTAGGTGCGGCCGTACTTCTCCCCCTCTTCTTTGGAAGCGGGGGTTGAATGGTTTTTATTGGTACCTCCACTCTTTCGGGCGCATTACGAGCATGATAAGAGGATTTAGTGACACCCTTATAATCAGTAAATGCTTCAGGCAGATTATTTGCAATATGTTGCAAGTTTATGATTTTCTGAACTTGTTCAGTTTCTTAAGTACGTGGATCGAGGAGGAAATGCTTTGGGAAATTGATTTCCCGGCATTCTTTTTTGGTACTTGAAGTCTCCCCCTAATGCCGGGAAATGGTCCTCATTGAATATACAGTCAGCATACCGGGCCGTAAATAGGTCCCCTATAAGGGGCTCGAGGTATTTAACAATTGACGGAGATTGATACCCCACATAGATCCCAAGTTTCCTGTGTGGACCCATAGCGGTACGCCTAGGCAGTGAGATCGGTACGTATATGGCGCATCCGAATTTTCGCAGATGGGAAATATTTGGCATATTCCCACGTACTAATTGCAATGGGGAAACAACATGATATGCAGTTGGTCGCAGTTGAATTAAGTCGGCAGCGTGTAAGACTGCATGACCCCAACATGAAGTTGGTAAGTTGCAATTTTGTAGTAAGGGTTTTGCAATGAGTTTAATTCTCTTAATAAGAGATTCTGCTAAACTATTTTGTGTGTGGACATATGGGACAGAGTGCTGAACTTGAATTCCCAAAGCCATACAATAATCATTGAAAGCTTTTGAGGAAAATTCAGCAGCATTGTCCATTCGAATTGATTGAATTTGATGTTCAGGATTATGTGCTCTAAGTTTAATAACTTGAGCAATAATTTTTGCAAATGCATGGTTACGTGTGGATAAAAGACACACATGAGACTATCTAGTAGATGCATCTATTAGAACCATGAAATACCTGAACGGTCCAGATGTAGGTTGAATGGGGCCACATATATCGCCTTGAATGCGTTCAAGAAATTTGAGTGGCTCATTTTGTATCTTAATGGGCGATGGGCGTAAGATCAATTTCCCTGTAGCACATGAAGTGCACATAAAATCTGAAGATTTTGGGAATTTAGCAGTATTTAACTCATGACCATTAGAATTGCTAATAATTTTTCTCATCATCCCTATACTAGGATGGCCAAGGCGTTCATGCCAAGTCTTGAATGCATCAACATTCTAAAAAATTACCTTGTACGCAACATGAGGTACGGGTTTGATGTATGTGTAGTACAATCCAGAAGGAAAAGAGGGAATTTTCTCAACAATTTCTTTGCCATATCCGCTGTCTTTAGTAACAAGGAGAATCTCCTCGTTATTGTCATCACGGGTTTCAATGTGAAAACCATTTTGACGGATATCTCTATAACTTAATAGGGTACGCTTTGAATCGGGATACAAGAGTGCATCCTCAATTGTAATTTGGGTACCCATAGGGAGTACGATAGTGGCCCGACCAGAACCAATTATCATAGCATTGCGCCCAGCGATTGTCAAAACATTTCCTTGTCTTTTAGTAAGAGTTTGGAAATATTTTGTTTCCCTAAGAATAGAATTAGTGGTACCGCTGTCCACAGGCATAATTCCTCCTCCATCGATCGACTCCGTAGGAAACTATATATAAATGAAGAATTTAATATGAAATTCTTAGTGGATATATAGAATACATACTTTATTTATTGAATATCAAATGTACAATACATTTATTGGATATCCAACCTAAGAGTGATGACATTATTTAACTATTTACAACACATAGGACATAAATTGTGCTTATTATTATTACAATATCTAGGAACCTAAGACGTTGGAATGTAAGAGATTGGGAGCCTATTCGAGGTCTCCAAACATGTCGTTGGAAGCGTATTCCACAACCATGTTCTCTGTACTAGCAAGATCCTCGCCTCCTAGTATGGTGTTGTTGCTTGGTTCCCTCAGAACTTGGTGCGAACAACCAGCCTCTTCCCCTCGGTGGTGTCGGTCGAAGATTGAAATGGGCTTCATACTTACGTCCCGGAGCAAAGACGTCCACGACCCACAGACTTTAAATAGAGATCAACAAGATGACTTGGGGTACGACATTTCTTTGTAATGTGGCTATAACAACCACACTTTTGGCACATGGTTTGTCATTCTGCGTTTGGAAATGTTCTTACCATTGTTGAAAACACGATTTTGGGATTTCTTGTTGCGTCCTGCGTTTGTTTTTACCCTTCTTGGAATTTCCTGAATTTCCTTGATGATAATTCTTTCCAGATTTATCATTAGGTTTGGGTTTATTCTCGAGTATATGCATGTACTTCAGGGCAATGGGGGCAGACCCTATGGGGCGCTGCTGGTTATTCCAAACCATAAGTTTGGAATGTTTTTCAGCCTCAAGTAGAGTCTGTATAAGCTCAGAATAGACCTAGAAACGCCGTTCACGGTATTGTTGTTGAAGAATCCTTTCAGAGGGAAGCATAGTAGACAGAGTCTTTTCTATCTTATCCGCATCTGTAGGTTCTTTCTCGCAGAATTGCAACTTTGAGCAAATCCTATGAACAAGCATGGTTGTAATCACTCACGTTTTGAAATCTTGTAAGTGAAGTTGTGTCCACTCATAGTTGGCCGCGGGCAAGACTAGTGCCTTTTGTTGTTCATAGTGTTGCTTAAGAGAATTCCATAGATTTCGTGGATTTTCTTCCAACAGATATTCAGCCTTAAGGTCAGGATGAATATGGCTCCTAATGATATATAGGGCCGTGTAGACATGTTGATCATCAAGTGGAGCATCACCCTCTTGGGGTGGTGCCACAACTCGGTAAAGTCCACGGGACGCAAGACTAACTTTTACGTCCACAGCCCATGTGGGATAGTTGTGGCCGTCTAGAGCGAGCGAGTCAAACTCTTTGACAGTCATTGATCCTACACGAGTTAAACCATCGAAACATTTTAAGTTATTAAAATGTTGTGGTGTGTTGTAATTACGGGATGCAAAATAGAGACTAATCAAATCTCATATTATTAGTAGTGTAAAGATCTCATGTGCATAATAAAAGAATGGAGGTAGTCACCATAAAGGTGTAGACCTCAAATTGGGCATAGTCTGCGTTAACAGTAGATGCCAAGTAATTATGCAAGTTGTATAAACACATCTTAAGGTAGTCATCATTGATTGATGTAGACCTTAGTTAATTTAGCAAACGAATTGGGTACGCACATTGAGGATAGTCACTAAGTATGTACTTAGTGTAGATCCTGCAGTAGCAACTATGGTGCTACCTTGTGTATGGCCAATAGGAATACAAATTATTGGTAGTCATCTTTATGAAAGATGTAGACCAAATGTTCTAACTTGTGATGTTGTACAATTGGACGAGAGAATTACACATAAAATAGTGCATCCATGATTTAAGCACGTAGAGCTTTAAAATCGAAATTGAAAAGCATAAGAGGGCTTAAATAAATTGATCGACAAGAATAAATAAGTAAATTGCAAGATCTTGGTCGAAATAAAGGGATATTATTTATTGGATTTGCCATACATACCGGGACAAACTCATTGAATAATATCACAAACGAACATTTTATAATAATATAAAATATCACAAGTATAATTATTACAAAGTCGAGACTAAACATAATCATACAATATTTACAAAGCACATAATTCTGGAGACTACAGAGTCTTATAAACATAATCATCCAACTTCCAAGTTTTTTTCACTCTCTCTCCATCACATCAATTTGTACCCGCATGTAAAGAGTATTAAATATAAGTATTATAAGTATAAAAAATAACTAATTACACGGAGACATCACGAGAGAATCTTTTTAGCCTAGTTGGGCAATTGATTGAATAATATTTGCCACATTTTCTCTCCATCACATCAATTTCTACCCTATATATGGAGCATTAAATGTTAGTAAAAAAATAACTAATTACATGGTTTGGTTGTAAATCACGAGGCGAATCTTTTGAGCCTTTAAATTTACCAAATACAAACGAACTGCATACGGACTTTTCAATCTCTCTTCCCGTCTAAACAAGGCCTTAAAAGAAAACAATAGATCGGCTGGACCAATGGTGACAGGAAACATAAATCTCTATCAAATTCGGGCCCAGGGAAATCTGTCGTGCTTGCACAGTAGAGGGGGAAAAAGGAACGGGCAGAGGTGGGCCATCAGCCCACGTGCAGTGAAGCCTTTTAGGCTAGCCGAGAGACTTCCAGCAGGAAGACATCCCTAGCCGCTGCTGCTCCCAATCCCAAACTCTACTGCGCCGCCGCCGATACAAGCCATCAGGTCGATGAGGACTCCCCCTCATCGGGAGAGTAGAAGCCGCTGCCATAGGATCCCTTGTTCAGCACCTCCGCAGTTGGCATCCGTCGGATTCCATGTGCCGGTGCGACGAAGGCCGGGACGCCGGTCAACTGCCGCCACTCGGCGGCCGAGGAGGCGCCGGAGCGTCGGGGGCGTGGTGGCCGTGCCTTCCTCTGGGAGGGCGTGCTCCTTCATGCGGGCAGCGGCCTCCGCGCGGGACGCAGGCGGAGAAGTCGGTGCTGCTGCTGGAGGAGGAGCGGAGGGGCCAGCAAGGTCCATGATGTAGTACGGGGGGACGTTGTTGCCAGTCGCCATCGGAGTTGGAGAGGCTGCCGTCGGCGTCGGCAGCGAGTAGTTGTACTCGAGCGTGTGCGGCATCAGCGTGAACTCCTTGCAGAAGTCGCACCAGAAGCGCTTTGGTGCCGGTGCCGGTGACATCGGCTCCATGGGGGCATAGGCCGGCGCGACCACTGCTGCATCGACGTGCGGCGCCGGGGCTTCGACAACTGGTGGCGCCGGGGCTTCGACATTGTTCGGTGCAGCGTTGCTGGGGCCGCTACCGTCCTCGCCAGGGCGAGGGAATGGTGGCTGGCTCTGCAGACGGACGATGAGCGGAGAAGCCTGGCGGCCACGACGAATCGGACTCCATTGACGGCCACGAGCAGCATCTACACGGATGCCACGAACAGCGGAGTCGAAGAGGCGGCCGAAGCGACCAGAGCCTCCATTGCCAGCGTTGCGGCGAACACGAGGCCCAAGGCGCTCGAACACGCTGCGGCGCTGTCCATGGTGGCCATGGCGGCGGACCGGGCCACGACGAACTCCACCGGCGCGGCGAAGTGCAAAGAACAAACCACGAGCGACGTGTGACGGTAAGTCGATCTTAGCCATGCTTACCGATGGGGGTTCAGAGGCTTGTGCCTCTGGTTGGCGTCGCTCTCCTTCTCCTGTTCTTGAGAGCAACAGTGCTGATAACGTGTTGAAAGTGAATGTAATGAACAGTGATTTTGGGAACAACTGTTATCTTCATTGATCTCTTAGATATATACATATGAAGGGGTGTGTCCAAAGGACACAACTGTTCAGACAAAGTGACGTGAAACTCCCAAAGGACATGTCTCTTTGGTAACATGACTAACTAATCAATCATACTAATCCTAACTGCTTGTATGGATGGATGAGATCATCAGTGAATGGACGCCTGTTGGTGAACTGGCGTCGTTTCACAACACTTTCTACGAGCGTTGGAACTTCCGACGTGACCTGTTCGGATCCAGTTTTAATAGTTATCTGATCTCGTAGAGAACTTATAGATTACATCTTGGAAATTTTTTTACTGGGATAAGATCATGCCCTTTATAATACACAATAGATATTTTATCAATCTATCCTTACTTTTTACCTTCAAACCCTCTATCTATCTGGTGTCAACGGAATTCGTGGGTGTTCTATGGCTTGATGATCCTAGGACACCCCTGCTGTGCGTCTCCCCGACATGTCCTTCTGGGAGGCGTTCTTGGGTTTATCTGAAGAAGAAAGAGCGTCTAATCAGCCTTGCCTTTGAGACCTCCTACTCTTGTGTATCTAGCTGTGTGTGGTCTCGGGCGATCTAGCCCTACCAGTATGTGACTCCGCTGGGGAAGAAAACAAATCAGTCTACTACTACGACAATGTCTGATGGCAAGACCAATCCGAAGAATCAAGACAACATCAAGCCCTTCGATTAATGAACTTCCTAACATGCATACTAACATGAAAGGAAAGCTGGAGTACTTTAAGTTTCTCGCTATTAATCAATTGTAACAAAAAGCTTCAGCCATTGAGAGCCAAAGTAATTTTGGAGAATCTCAAAAGTCACGTCGATGACTTCAAATTATTTTATTTTTCATAATAACGGAGGTGGGTATTTTTTTAATAAATTACAATAGATCTAATGGTCATTACCAGCGATGACGATTAGAGTTCACCAAAATAAAGGCTAGATATTTCTGATCATTGAGAGAAATTCTAGGATTTATCCTTTTTTGTTACTCGTCTAGCGAGAACTAAAATGGTGCCTCTGTTTTTTTAAAAAGGGAATTTATTCCGGTCTTAGTAAGAGTTTTGCACACAACTGATTCTTGTTACAGTACCAGCTTCTTGCTGTTTTTTTAGCTTGCAAAAAGCGAAACCAAATAAAGGGAAAAAAAATTAAATGCTAAGTGCTAAGCCTTTTCAACGATGACCATCCATGCTATTTCTATAGCCGCAGTCAACATGCCACTGCCCACTTCAAAAAAGTTGTCACTCTTCTTCTGCAGGGTATTCCAGAAATGGTCCAATAAATTCCCTTGAAGACAACCTGCAAATAAGAGTATAGTCATTTTTTAATCAAAAATACCATCATTTCTAGATAGCAAGATAGACCACAAGATTACATTTGTCCCCATACAAATCAGAGAGCACAAGTGTTGGTCTTTTTGTACATCCCACGACCAAAATAAACAAATCTGGCACATGAGAATCAAAGAACAAATGCTGGAACGTGGTGCCTCCATTGGAGTCTCTAATTAGTAACGTAGTAAGATAAGGATTAAGGAACTGGTCCGAACATTGAATCAACATTGGTGTAATTTTAGAAGAGGGCTATTGGTGATTGCCTCCTAGGCTTGTACTGTGAAAGATTGGGAAATTTGTTTGGGCACCCTAAGAACGGTTTTATCAGTTATCGTACGTGATGCCCAGTCATTAACTGCATTCTTGAGCTGTGCTGGTGCTTGATAGCTCTGCTCATGGAGTCATGGTCAAGGTACTGCGCATGCTGGGACTGGACACTTTCAGCTCATCCTTGATCGTGGCGCGCACCAGCGATTCCAAAACTTGACTTTGGCTATACACAGTTGACCTTTGATGGCGAGTTCGCGACTATTGAGTGGCAAAGGTTCCGCCCGGCCCGGCACGGCACTGCATGCATTGACCGTGTCCGGCACGGCAGGAGTTTGAGCTGTGCCATGGCGTGCTTGATCTCGTGTGCTCACCACTCACCAGTTGCCAGGCGGCTCATGCACGGCAATATGACGCGCTAGGGCGCTAGGCATCTAGCCCCTCCGTTCACATGCATAGACTAACACATTTCAAATATGACATACGATACGACATGCCTACTTCGCCAAGCTATGATGGCTGCTGCCATGCCACCGATCTCAGCACCCTCGAGGAACGAGCAGCGCCAGGTTAGCCCGCCTGGCGCACGCTCCCCCACCCCACGCCGCCGCCGTCGCCGGCCGCATCCCCGGCGTCGGCGGCCCCCTCCCCGTCCCTTTCCCTCCCTGCAGCTTCCCCCACAGGCTCCCCCCCACAGCTTCCTTTGCCTCCCCCACTGGAAACAAGTCCTCAAGATACGCCACCACCACCTCCCTGTCACCGCCGTCGCCCAGCTGCGGATCTGCGGCCGCCGGCGCTGGCCAACCGTCATCCAGGTTGGAGACGGCCAGATCCGGTGCTGGCGCTTCCTATGCAAGCAGATCCGTGGCAGCCGGTGAGGGCGCACCCTCTGCACGGCCATCAATGAAGAGGGCTGGACAGCAGCCGCCGCCGCTCATGGAGGAGGAGAAGGGATCACGTGCTTGTTCCTGTGCAGCAGACACCGACGACGGCGCGCCGGCTTCGCGGTCTCCGAGGAGGCTGTCGAGCTCCCTCTCCCCTGACGCTGCCCCTTTCCAACCCGGGGCCAGCTCGGCGGGGCGCTCCAAAGCTCGTCGATGGAGTGACGACGACTCTGATGTGGAAGAGCAGCCGACCGTCGTTCCAACCCCCTACCTCAACGCGGTTCTTCGTGAGCCGCAGCCACCGAGGATGTCGCCGTGGCCTGCGAGTGACCGGCCCCACTCGGCTGCGGCGCAGGACGCGCATTTTCCGCGAAGGTGCCCACTGGCTGCCGCCAAGACAGGCGGCGACATCGGCGTTGGTCCGGGCGCGGGCGGTCATGAGGCACCGCCGAGGCCGGCCGCTTTCGAGTGCCAGAACATCGCCTTGGCCCACGTGACAGCGGCCGGGGATACCCTGTGCACCTTCGACTCGGCTGCGGTGCGGGCGTCGGTGCCCGACGCGTCTCGCCGGCATCCACGGCCCGTGTCGATGCCAACGGATTCCAGATCGCCACGCGCCGTCGCCGCTGGCGGCGACAGGGGAGATCGGCCACCAAACGCCTGCGTCCCGTCCCGCCGGAGCTTGTGGGTCTCTGCTTTAACTGCCTTGCACACGGTCACGTCGCAGCTCAATGTCGCTCCCCATCCCGTTGCCTCCGCTGCCGGAGTAGCGGTCATCGGGCAAGGGTGTGCAAGCGTGGTCGCTGGCCGGCGTGCCAACAAAGCCCTTCGCCAGCATGCAAGCCTTCATCCCCGGAGGCATGTCGCCCCAGCCAGGAATGTCATTGAGGCGTGTTCCCCCGCTGGTCCGAGGCGACCAAGCGCATCGCCGGGTTGTCGTACTGCGCCAGGCCCGTCGTCGCTTCACTGCGTTCAGCGGTCGTCCACACCACCTTCGTCTCCGCCGCAGCAGCACCGCAACAGCAGCCTGCTGGTACCTTCAACTATGGGTGACGTTGATAACCGTCCCAATGTCGACCTCACCGCGGCGCTGTCCGCGGCATCCACGGAGGTGAAGCAGGTCAAGGCGTGGCTCTCTGACGCGCATGCCGAGCTGGAGGCCGCCAACGCCGAGTCCGACCGGCTTCGAGGTCTGCTCCGGGACGCCGAGGCGGAGTTGAGGTCGGCCGCCGAGTGGATCAGGGCGCTCACCTCCGGCTGGAGGGATGCTGCAGGGTGGTGCACCCGAGGAGAGGACGCCTGGCACGCGCACGGGCTGCGGAAGAGGCGGTCGACATCGCACGGGGAGAGCGCCGACCTCGGCATTTGCCGAGGGCCACACGCCGCGACGACCTCTCCGCGACGCGACTGGCTGGAGCCGGGCGGTCGAGGAGGCCACTGCGGCTGCCGGGCGCTAGGGCCACAACCGGTGAGATCGCGGGGGGTCGCGCCGACCTCGCCGTGGAGTGCCAGGCACCTAGCGACGACATCTCCGCGCCGCGATGCGCGCTGGAGCGGGCGGTTGAGGAGGCCAACATGACTGCCGAGGCGCTAGGGGTCACCACCGGCGACGACCACCTTCAGCAGGCCACGGCTGATTCCAACAGCCCGCTGTCTGGCCTGGCGGCCGACGCCACTCTTGCCCAACCTCTTCCTTTTGCCCCTGGCATGGGTTCGTCTGCCCCTTCGCAACAGCCTCATGTCGCCATGTCGTCAGGAACGGTGCAGCAGCCTACCTCGCTAGATAGCTTCATCGACTCCATCCGTCTGCCACTGGAGCAGCCCCTGCTCACCACCACGCCCATACGTCGCACTTCTCGGAGGGCCAGCCCTTCCATGCCACGTCGCAGCGCTCGGATCGCGGCTGCCACGCACCTCCGTGATCCTAACCCCGAGAAGCAGGCAAAGAAGGTGCTCCTCCGCAAGTGGCGACCGGTTGCGAACTCCTCGCCACCGCGTTCACCGGATCCGTCGTACGCCATCAGGTTCCGTGAGACATTCAAGGAACCGCTATCCTCATCAAAGCGTGCGGCGATGCGCGAGCTCTTCTCGGGGGCACACTTGAGCGCTAACATGGCGTTCGACGACTGAGGAGGTCGTTGCTGTGTCGCACATTTTCTTCGTCTCCGTCGCTTTAGTTGCCTGCTTACCCATTGTAACCCGTGCAGCCCGTCCTGACGTTTTTCTCTTTGCGCTTTGGTTGGCTACTCGCCTCTAGCGCTGTTTGTATCTCGTGAACTTTGTTTGTTGTTCCTCTCCTTAATGAAATACACGTGAAGTCGTGTTCTAGAAAAAAGAGGCGGGGATGGGGGAATAGTGGCGATCACCCAAACAGATTCTTCGCGATGGCCGCTCAAGATCAGGACGTGCCAGGACGCTGATGTGAATACAGCAATGGGCCAATGACATGCATACGGCAATCAGTGATCTGATATGATGACCTGCACGCAAAAATATAGTAGTCATTGCTTAGTCCATGCTCTCGCCACTATGGATGAAAACGTGTAACACCCCCGGTGTTACGTTAACCAAAACCTGCCATGTCATCATCATCATTGCATAAGCATTCATCATTAGAAAACCCTAATTCAAACAATTAAAATGAGTTTACGATTCTAGGGTGTTACTTGAGTTCTTTTATATCACATGTGTATGCGTTTATAATTTAAACTTCACTCACATGTTTACTTTTTATCAATAAAAGCAATCAATTAAAATCAACCCTGGTGTTTGCAAGTGTTTGCCTAACCCCGACTCACACATCAAACAAGTTTTCTAAAGCAAATGGTGCAAAAGAAAGAATCAAATTTGAATTTGGAATTCAAATTCCAAACCCTAGCTCAAGTGGCTAAGTGTTGGAATTGGAATTTCACTTTCAATTTTGGTGAGCTAACCATAATTAATTTTATAAATAAAAGTTGCTAACCAATAGCACTATTTCAAAGTATGAACTTTGTACTTTGAAAGTGTACTATTGGTTGGTTTTGAAAAGTATCACATCATCATTATTTATTTGCCCAAAGATTCAATTTGAAAAACCTTTCAAAAAGGGAGATTTTCAAAGTGTTTTTGCCCCCTTTACCATTTCACCCTACGTGGCGTAACCTTCTAAATTATATGGCCCACAAGCACCGACATTGTCCCTAAGACCTCCGCCGGCTATGCTTGTACACCACATAACTTAAAACGTTCCGTCGGGTGGATCCCCGATAAACCACGATCACTCCAGGATCGATACTTACAGAGACATCACAGTATTACAACAGTTTTCATATACAAATACCAGAGTAGCGGAAGACTTACAATAACTTAATTTACAAACCTTTTTCAAACTTATACAAACCAGAGTGTTATAATTACAAACCAGCGGAAGTATCATTACTTAATTTTATTACACTCACTCAACAAAAGTGCCCCCTTGAGAGGCCACTCAATTCACTCCTCATCGGTCACTTCTTCGATAACCGTCATACAACAAGGGCCGTAGCACTTTTGCCCATGCGGTTCACCCGCAATGTGGGTTGAACAAACCCCGAGTACAAAAAAGTACTCCGCAAGACTTACCCGACTTAAAAAATTGGGGAGAAGACTCGTGAATGCTTTGGCTAATAGGAATCAAGGTGAGGCTTTAGCAAGATCAAAAGACACCCTTTTGCGAAAAAGAGACTAAGCCAATCCTTACTTTAACAATCACTTATCAAACATATGCCGGATTCAAAACTCTCATTCTCAGACTTTCATTATTACTACGATGCCGGGACTCGGATCAAGTCTCCCATATCGTGGAGCAACGACGATTCGAATCGCTTTATATATCCAAATGGGGCTTCCTAGCCACACGATGTATGCAGGGACCGAACATCTTACATACATCAACTCAACGCTTTTAGATTTCTCCATACCGTAACAGGGTGTACAAGCACACCACCTCTCTACGGCCGCTCGGTCACTTGGGCGGTGCGCATCGTAGGATGGGTACACGCCATTGTCCGCTCTAGTAACGAATAGTCCAAGTGGAGCTTACCGCCATTAGCATGCGACTAGTACTATCCAATAACCTCATGATCCCGAGGGCCAAACAACGGACGGTCCTTAACCGACACAAGTGGACGACACTACACCGGGGCACTAGCCCATCCCCGATGCAAGTCACTCCACCGACGCCTCGATTTACTCATCATCATGTTCTTGTGGTGTACCCTTGACCCCGTCGGAACAAGGGTAGACGACAAGCAACATCAGGTTTTCGTAAATTCCCTTCAGAAGTAAAGTTATCACACTTTTGAAAACAGTTTATCCAAAACCCTACACTAGTAGCAAGACTAAGCGTATACTAAGCATTTCGGAATCAAAACAGGTATATATTTTTGAGTTTTTCATCTTTTATTCAAAATTTGAAAGTAATTTTAAAATCCTTAAAGTTAGGGTTTTGTTTTAAATTCAAACTTGAAGTTCAAATTCAAAAACCAGTTTGAATCGACAAAACTTCTTTAATGAAACTTGTAGAGCACAAAATTTTGAACAATCGTATTTTTGGGATATTTTTGTGTACAGTACAATTTTTGAAAATAATTTTGAAAATGGAAAAATGAGGTGGCAACTGCTACAGTGAGACAGGGGGGGCACCTCACCGGGCGTCCATGCCGGCCGGTCGGTCGCCGCCGCCGTGGCTTTTCTCGCGGCTTCCCGCGTTTCACGCGCCACCAACCAGCGCACGGCCGTCGTGAAGGTGCCGGCTAGCTCGCCGACCATCCAATGCCCTATAAAAGCCATTCCCCGGCCGCCGTTTTTCCCTTTTCTTCCTCCCTGCTCACCGCCGACCGCCGCCGTGTTTTCGCCAAATTCGCTCGCCTCACTCCACTGCCGTTTACAATTGCTTGCACACCGTTCCATTTGCCGTTGCGCGCACCCCGAGCCACTAGTTGCGCCGTGAGACCGCCTGCATCGTCTCGGCGTCGTCGTCTTCCTTCCCTCCGGCTAGCCACCGCACAAGTGAGCACCTTGCCTTGGTTAGAGCTCCACAGAGCGTTTCAAACTCCACCGGTTGTTGAATTAGCTTCGCCTTGACCTCCCGCTTGTGCTTTCGGCTCCTTGGTTTCTCAAGTGATAGAGCACCGAGCCCCGGAGCATCGCCTTGCCGCCGGGTTCAAGCCACCACAACCGCCACCACCGCCCGACGATCTTGCTTCAACCACCTTCAAGCCCGCCGCTCCCTTGTTTTAAAGTCACGGTGAGCACCTGAGACCTGTAGGGGTGTTGGTTGCGCAAGCTTTGCTTTGGTTCGGTCGGGACGCCGTCACTCCGACGAGCTCCGAGCGCCGCCGTCCGCCTCGGCCGCTGTTGCACCCGCTCCGGTGAGCCGCAGAGGGCGAGAAGCAGCTCGATAGGTTCGCCAGGGAGTGATGCGTTCGGTGGTGTAGTCGGTTTTGTTGGAGAGATCGCCGTCGGCGAGAACGTCGACGACCGTCGCCGTCGCCATCTTGTCCGACGCCAGCGACAAAGCGAGAGGGAAAGGAGGAGGAGGCCGACGCGCGGGGCCTTGTTGAGAGAGAGAGAGAGAGAGGGAGGCGCGGGGCGCACGCGCCGGGCAGGCCGAAGGGCCGCCTTCGAAGCCGCACAGTGCGGTCCAGTGGGGAAAAGAAATGTTTTTCTTTTTCTAATTCAATTTCCAAAAGCAGTTTTTCATCTTTTTTGTATTAATTTTATTTGGGCAACTAAAAATGTGTAAAAATATGCTCTGTGTTCTTTTGAGTGAGTCTCTACACCAGAAAAATACTAACTCTGGTTTTTCAATAAAATTTAATTATGCTTTAAATTGTTCTTTTAATTAATAAATGCAACTTCTATGATTTTTAATAATTAATATATAAGTCCAAAAATCATGAAATTTGTTTTGTGTGCTAATTAGATGATAATGATCTTAATTATGAAGTTTGATCCTGTTTTGATTAAGTTTTGTATTAGGCTTAATTAATTCCTTAATTAATCATGTTTAATTAGTTAATTCTTTAATTAATTAGGGTTTAATTAATCCCCAATTAAGCAAGTTAATTAGTGGCTTTCAATGACTGTAAAAATGGTTAATAAATTAGTAATCACCCTTAATCACTGTAGTGTTGCTTGATTTTGGGATTGAGTGATGACCCTAGGTCATTAACCCTAATGACCTTCGGCATTTCGTGTTGATTGCGTATCGTTAGTCCCGTCGTCGCCGACGCTTGTTATACCCTCTTAGTGCGAGGTTACCGTGAAGGAAAGTTGTACTCAAGATAGGTTAATAATCGTTGCATCATTATCGTATGCTCTTTTGTTTCTCGCATTGTAATCATGCATCTTTATCGTGTGTAGCTGTCAGTCCGAGGAGGAAGTCGAGCCGTCTCCGGTTTCCGAAGAGGTTGGATCTGATCCTGGTGATTGGGTAACCGAATCTCACTTCTTCGAGCCCCAAGGCAAGCCCCGGATACATTCAACCCGCCCTTGTATTTCGACAGTTTTATGATTTTATGTTCCAAATATGATGCATTAGGTGTTAGGAGTTGTGTGATATCCTACTTTGATGCATTTACCGTACCTTGATATATTACCCTGATACCTGTTTTGATTCCGAAATGCTTAGTATACGCTTAGTCTTGCTACTAGTGTAGGGTTTGGATAAACTGTTTTCAAAAGTGTGATAACTTTACTCCCCGAAGGGAATTTATTTAAAAACGATGTTGTTTGTCGTCTACCCTTGTTCCGGCGGGGTCAAGGGTACACCACAAGAACATGATGATGAGTAAATCGAGACCTCGGTGGAGTGACTTGCATCAGGATGGGCTAGTGCCCTGGTGTAGTGTCGTCCACTTGTGTCGGTTAAGGACTGTCCGTTGTTTGGCCCTGGGATCATGAGGTTATTGGATAGTACTAGTCGCATGCTAATGGCAGTAAGCTCCACTTGGACTATTCGTTACTAGAACGGACGATGGCGTGTACCCATCCTACGATGCGCACCGCCGAAGTGACCGAGCGGCCGTAGAGAGGTGGTGTACACCCGTCTGCTCGGTATGGAGAAATCTAAGCGTTGAGTTGATGTATGTAAGATGTTCGGTCCTGCATACATCGTGTGGCTAGGAAGCCCCAGCTGGGTATATAAAGCGATTCGAATCGTCGTTGCTCCACGATATGGGAGACTTGATCCGAGTCCCGGCATCGTAGTAATAATGAAAGTCTGAGAATGAGAGTTTTGAATCCGGCATATGTTTGATAAGTTATTGTTAAAGTAAGGATTGGCTTAGTCTCTTTTCGCAAAAGGGTGTCTTTTGATCTTGCTAAAGCCTCACCTTGATTCCTATTAGCCAGCATTCCTGAGTCTTCTCCCCAATTTTTGGTCGGGTAAGTCTTGCGGAGTACTTTTTGTACTCAGGGTTTGTTCAACCCCTGTTGCAGGTGAACCGCATGGGCAAGAGTGCTACGGCCCTTGTTGCATGACGGTTATCGAAGAAGTGACTGATGAGGAGTGAATTGAGTGGCCTCTGGGCAAGGCACTTTTGTTGAGTGAGTGTAATAAAGTTAAGTAATGATACTTCCGCTGGTTTGTAATTATAACACTCTGGTTTGTATAAGGTTGAAAAAGGTTTGTAAATTAAGTTATTGTAAGTCTTCCGCTACTCTGGTATTTGTATATGAAAACTGTTGTAATACTGTGATGTCTCTGTAAGTATTGATCCTGGAGTGATCGTGGTTTATCGGGGATCCACCCGACGGAACGTTTTAAGTTATGTGGTGTACAAGCATAGCCGACGGAGGTCTTAGGGACAATGTCAGGTGCTTGTGGGCCATATAATTTAGAAGGTTCTGCCACAAAACGGATCAGATACGGACGGATATCACTCATACCACATTTGTTTTCATATTTCTGTCCGGATTCGGATTCGAATACGGATAGCGTCATCCATGCCGGATAGGATATGATTGGATATCGACATCATAAATATGCGATTTGAGTATTCGGATACGGATACGGTACCGGATGTTGAATATCCGGACCCGGATACGGATAGATTTAAACCCCTCTAAACGAATTCGGTCAAACGGACGGTCGGATAAATATCCGTACCATTTTCATCCATACTCGCCACCCAGAACGTACTACAGTCATTGGCTAGCACTAGCAGCAGTTCAATCTTTCTACAGTCAAAAGAATCAGCTTGTGGAAATCCTCAAGGAAGTCCATGACCTCTGGCCTGCACCTCTCAACATGGAATGGAGGCACTCCGAGAAACATCGTTGCTGAAAACATCTGGCCCAAGGCCGAGCAACTTTAGCACCTTGTGGGTTGGGCTTGGACCCAACAAAGCACAATGCAAACATGCCTACGGAGGAGGTCATGTTTCCAGTCCAGGGCCGTGTTTTTGCCTTTCAGCCCAACACTGAACTCTCTATCAAGAAAGCCCGCGGAGTAGGCCACGCTCAGGGGGCCGGCGGAGAAGTGTATCCCCGTGGCCGATGGCGATTAACGGCGGCGGGCGGCATGAGCCGGCGAGGGGGGTGAAGAAGGACCGAGCGGGAGAAGAAGAAGCTGACACATTGCATCTCCTCCAAGGCTCTGTCCATCACGAGCTCCCTCAATAGCAAGCCCATCATGGAGAAGCTACTGCCCGCTGCGGGGAGGGGGAGGCGCGTTGCAATCGCGCCTGACCTCGGTCCGCCTCGTCGTCTCCAGCGGGCTCGCCAAGCACGCCTCTTAGGTCTGCCTCCTTCTGGCCTCTCGTACCTGTTGTGGCTGTTCAATGCTTTTGGTGGTTGTGGCGCCTCATTTCATTTATCCGTAAGAAGAAGCACAAGTGAAATTGTGAATGAAAAATCAATCTCACTTGGATAAATAAATGGATGCTCGGCAAGCATATCAGCAAAACCAATCGGGTGTTTTCTGAATTTCTACATCATCCACTGCTCTAACCCTGACTGCCATATAGACATAATAAGTTTGAGCTGGCCTGCTTGGTTGAATTTCTGTGAAAACTTAATTGTTCCTTTGTTCCAGATGGTTATCCACAGTTGCTTCTTGTGAAATGCATATGTCCAAATTTGCAAGCCAGTGATTGATTGAAATGAGGATGTGGAGTAAAGTGAATGAATAATGATATATGCCCACTGCTGTGCAGGTTCAAACATTTACTAACATCTTAAGAAGGTAAATGGCCATGCATTTGTTTTCATTTTTTACTAAAAAAAATGCAGATCCGAAAGAGAAACTCCAATTCTGGCAGCATATGTCTTCATCTATTTCAGGTGGCAACATTTCCTAATCTACCTTCAATTGTGATCATTTCTCTTGCAAGTGTCTCCTGTTGGCGTCTTCTGTAGCTAACAGGGAAACCCGATGTACGAACCTTAATTTGACGTCGTGCATCACTCACCATCCAGTCCTTGGCGCCAGCTAGTGTTTTATTATATTCCAGGATATTCGTAGGATGATTAGCGATCACTTTTTACATATTGAATGTTTACATGTTCATTGTCTCTGTAACTCGTCTGCGCACGAGATAGCCGCTTTAGGCATGAGTTGGGATGTAGGGATGTCAGAGGTTTGGGAGTACCCGGTCCCTATCTTTGTACAAAACTTGGTGGCTCACGATCATGCGGAGCTAGGTATTGAATAAAGGGCCATGAGCCGTGAATTTCAAAAAAAAATATTACCATGGCGAGCCTGAAGGCATAAATCTTCAAATAAAGAAACTAGACCTTGATCTACTCTTCATAATGACATTCTGTGATTCCACATGTAGCGAGATTGTTTAGAACATGAAGCACTCCCTATACTTGATCTACTTTTTGTAATGTTGAATGTGAATGATTAGTGGGCATATGTCAGCCAGGTTAATTAATCCTGACGCTAGCTAACAAACCATGCATCTGGGAGACCAGTAGAAGCAGAGCGGGAATAAACGGAGCAGGCGGGCGGCGCCGGCGCATGCAGGCGCAGCCGCTGACGAGTGGGGCCAGTGCGACCGAGACGGCATGGCCAGCCAGCATTGGCGAGCGGGGCTGACAAGCGAGCGCAGAAGCAGGGTCTATGCGGGTGTGGGCACGTGGCCGAGCGCAGGGCTAGCGGCTCGGCCGAGAACGGTGTAGGCGAGCTCCAGCGGCTGCATGGGCAAGCGTGGCCAGTGCGGAAAACCATGACAAACCCCTCCCCGAAATGAGTGGTTTCTTCCCAACGGACAAATCGCCGTTTCTTGGTGCCTCGGTTCAAGAGAAGAGGTCGTTTTTCTCGGAAGAAACAATTTTTTTATTTATCTTCTCTTTCATCATTAATAAGGCTGCTACGTCGGTCTTGGCAAGACATTTAATAGAGATAGAAACTATAATTAATTTTATACTGGTACTGGTCTATGTACTCCCTCTATGTAAGAAAAGAAAATTATTTTAGACAAAGTTTGGGTCAAATATTGAGAACTAAATCATGAAATAACTTTTAAGTTGTTCAGTTTGGAAACGTGAAAACCATAAGAATAAATTTGTCTTGAAAAAATACTTTTATAAAAATATAAATATATTATTTTATGATGAGTGTTTTTATAAAAATATAAAGTCAAAGTTATATTTTGAAGACCGTGTCAAAGTTTAAAACGACTTCTAGATCCTATATAGAGAGAAAATGTTAAAACTTCCTATGGATATTGAAAATTCCAACATGGCCTCGATCAATAAAGATAGAGGCCTCAATCAATGAAGAGATGGCAAGCCTGAAGGAATAAATCTTCAAATAAAGAAACAAGACCTTGTTCTACTCTTCATAATGACATTCTGTGATTCCACATGTAGCAAGATTGTTTATGGAACATTAAGCACTCCCTATACTTGATCTACTTTTTGTAATGTTGAAATGTGAACATACCAAGCAATAACATGCCATTGCTATATACCCTCTCGCCACTACATTCGATGGGATGCAAAATAACTGATATCGTGTTAAACTGTACCATTGAGCAAACAACAGGGAAACAAACATTTCTCTTATTTGATTTATGTACTGCTCCTTGTATTTCACATAACCAATCTACTTGCATAAATATGAACTTAAAAAATCCAAATGTCTAAGGACAGAATAATAGAGTCGAAGCATCATACATATCTTCATTTATTTAATGTAAGTGACAACCTGCAGATATTATAATGATGGAATAATATAGTTGAAGTATCATAAACAGCTTGTCCATTTTCAACTCTACTTATTCACTGTTGTTTGAAAATTACTGCAAAATCATTCCTGCTCCATCTTCCACCACAAGTTGTCTAGCAAACTTGAGGTATGAATCTCTGATAGCATGCATCTCATTGACCGCATCCCTGTATCAGTGTCCTCTCTCTAGGTTGTTTTCTCGAGCAGGATACCCCAAGAGCAATAACATGAACCAAACATTTCTCAATTATGTTTCTTGTATTACTGTCATAGGTGCTAGTGTGCAGCCACATTATCATATCGGCTATCTCCCAGATTTTATCTGGAAGAGCATCCTCTAAAAACTTATGTAGGTCCATCGAACCTCTAAACATATCATCTGTTGGGCTCTTCCCTGTAAAAATCTCGAGCTGCAATATGCCAAGGTTATAAACATCACCAAAAGCTGTAGTGGAAGAACCTTCACCGTACTCTATTATTATACAAAAGAAAAGGGAAGTATTAGGTAGCATGCCATATATATGTAGAAGGATTTGGAATAAATAAAAAAATTGAAAACATAGAATTTACCAAGAGCAACATAGCCTATGGAGCCTCTTATGCCAATTGTGCTATTGGAATTCTGCAGAATTATACTTTCACTTTCTGAAATGATTCTAGATATGCCAAAATCTCCAACTCGAGCGCGCATGTCTTCTGCAAGAAGGATGTTGCTTGGTTTGAGATCATAGTGGATGATTGGTGGCTGGCAAGATAGTCCAATGCATCCATGATATCAACAGTAATATCTAGCCTTTGTGCAAGGCTGAGAGTATTGTTCACAGTGGGCATGTCAGATTCTGTATGGAGCCAACGTTTCAAGCTACCATTTGGCATGAACTCAAAAACCAATGCCTTGAAATCTTGACCTAGTTCATTGATGCTTGAGCAGCATGTGATGATCTTCATGAGGCAGCGGTGGCGCACCCTTCTCAATGCGTACATTCGGCTACAAAACTTTTAGTAGAGCCGGATTGTTGAAGGTCAAAAACCTTCACAGCTACGACAGTCCCCTCAGCTTGAAAATCACATTTATAGACTGTCCCAAAGCTCCCTTTACCAAGCAAATTAGCTTCTGAGAATCCATTGGTTCCATTTGATAATGCATGATAAGAAACCCTTTCATACTGTTCCTCAACCATTGGTGGCTCGAATGCGCCCTTCTGCCTTCGTCTTTGCTTCCTATAGATCAAGTGAACGAGTGCAATAAGAATAGATGGGAGTGCAAAGGTTATTGGTAGTGCTATTTTAAGATACTTCAGTTTCCCCCTTCTGTTCTTTTTCACAGAATCTCTACTGCATGGAACTAAATGAAGCTGTGGTATTCCTCCACAAAGCTTAATATTTCCGATGATTGACAGGTTAGCAAAATTTCTGAAAATCCCTTCTTTGGCACTTCCCTTGCAGTTCATCGAAGGACAAATCCAACTTCCACAATGATACAGATTCTTGCAGCACGGTGCACTTTCCAACACTTTCAAGTATTTCACCAGATAATTGGTTCCCTGATAGAACCAGTATGTTAAGGTTCACTAAGCTACCAACTTCAGAGGGTAGAGATCCTGACATTGAATTGTATGACAAATCTAATGAACCTAAAGTAGCACTTGGTAGTTCAAAAATCTCTCTAGGAATTGAGCCGTTAAGGTGGTTCCTTGACAAATCAAGGGATGATATACTCTTCAACTTCCCTATGCTTGGCGGAATTGGTCCCTCTAGATTGCTACTAAATGCACTAAGGACATTTAACTTTGAGAGATTTCCAATAGACGAAGGTATTTGGCCTGACAAGTTGCTAAGTTTGTGCATGCATGTTGCTTGCTTGGTTATCGGTGAATTTCTTGTGACGTCAATTCTGACTGCATATATGGATTTAGTAGTTTTATTAGTTGACAACATATCCTAAATTCCTAATCTACCTTCAGTTGTGAATTTGTGATCATTGCTCTAGTAAATGTCTGCAATTGTTGCTTTCTTAAGCTAACAGGAATCATGGGGTATGGATCTTTGATGGCATGCATCTCTACTGGCTATTGTTCATCATCATTTGTTCCTTGGATATGCTTTGAGCAGGATATGCCAATCCTATGAACGGAAATTCAGAGAAAGAAATAAAATCCTTGGTTGTACTATTCACATCGATATTCTTGACTCCACAAAATATCGTTGACACAGCAATGTTGAAGGTTCTTTCATTAAGTGGATCCACTGGGCTTCGTGTAAACATGCCAAGCAATAATAGCACCCTGATCTAGTTGTTCAGATCTCAGAATAATCCCCCATATTGTGCAACATATCCAAATATAACTAATTTAGAGTTCTCAACTATATATATACCTTTGAGAAAACTACAGGTGAAAAAATTTATATTATTGGATCTATATTCTGTTTGTTGTATTTCACATAACATTCCACTTACATAAAATATGATATAAAGAGATGCATATAATTGAAGCATCATAGACACCTTCAGTTATTTTATTTAGATTACCACTTGCAACTGCAAACATCTTGCCCATTTTCAGCTCTACTTATTCACTGGTGTTTGAAAACTACTGCAGAATTGCTCTTGCTCCATGTTCGCAAACCGCCACAAGAGATCTGGCAAACTTGAGGTATGAATCTCTGATAGCATGCATCTCATTGGCCGCATCTTTTATCAGTGTCCTCTCTCTAGGTTGTTTTCTTGAGCAGGATACCCCAAGAGAAATGACATGAACCAAACATTTCTCAATTATGTTTCTTATATTGCTGTCATAGGTGCCAGTGTGCAGCCACATTGTCTTATCAGCTATCTCCCAAATTTTATCTGGAAGAGCATCCTCTGAAAACTTATGTAGATCCATTGAACCTCGAAACATATCATCTGTTGGGCTCCTCCCTGTAAAAATCTCGAGCAGCAATATGCCAAGACTATAAACATCACCAAAAGTTGTACTTTGGAAGAACCTTCACCGTACTCTATTATTATACAAAAAAAAAAAGAAGTATTGGTTAGCATGCCATATATATATATATATATATATATATATATATATATATATATAGAGAGAGAGAGAGAGAGAGAGAGAGAGAGAGAGAGAGAGAAGGATTTAGAATAAATAAAAAAAATCAAAAACATAGAATTTACCAGGAGCAACATAGCCTATGGAGCCTCTTATGCCAATTGTGCTATTGGAATTCTGCAGAATTATACTTTCACTTTCTGAGATGATTCTAGATATGCCAAAGTCTCCAACTCGGGCACTCATGTCTTCTGCAAGAATGATGTTGCTTGGTTTGAGATCACAGTGGACGATTGGTGGCTGGCAAGTGATTATGAAGATAGTCCGAGCATCCATGATATCAACAGCGATATCTAGCCTTTGTGCAAGGCTGAGAGTATTGTTCAAAGTGGGAATACCAGATTCTGTATTGAGCCAACGATTCAAGCTACCATTTGGCATGAACTCAAAAACCAATGCCTTGAAATCCTGACCTTGTTCATTGATGCTTGAGCAGCATGTGATGATCTTCATGAGGCAGCGGTGGCGCACCCTTCTCAGTGCCTCACATTCGGCTACAAAACTTTTAGTAGAGCCTGACTGTTGAAGGTCAAAAACCTTTACAGCTACAACAGTTCCCTCAGCTTGAAAATCACATTTATAGACTGTCCCAAAACTCCCTTTACCAAGCAAATTAGCTTCTGAGAATCCATTGGTTCCATTTGATAATGCATGATAAGAAACCCTTTCATACTGTTCCTCAACCATTGGTGGTTCGAATGCGCCCTTTTGCCTTCGTCTTTGCTTCCTACAGATCAAGTGAACGAGTGCAACAAGAATAGATAGGAGTGCAAAGGTTGTTGGTAGTGCTATTTTAATATACTTCAGTTTCCTCCTTCTGTTCTTTTTCACAGAATTTCTACTGCATGGAACTAAATGAAGCTGTGGTATTCCTCCACAAAGCTTATTATTTCCGATGATTGACAGGTTAGCAAAATTTCTGAAAATCCCTTCTTTTGGCACTTCCCTTGCAGTTCATTGAAGGACAAATCCAACTTCCACAATGATGTCAAATTCTGCAGAATTGTAGGGATTTGTCCTGACAAATTGTTGTGTGCTAGGCACAACTGTTCAAGACCAAGAATACTTCCAATGGCATCAGGAACAGAACCAGATAATTCATTCATTGATAGGCTGAGAGTAGTTAGGGCCTTGTTTAGATGTTGTGGTATGCTTCCATTAAATAAGTTATTGTCCAACCTAAGTTCTTGCAGCACTGTGCACTTTCCAACACTTTCAGGTATTTCACCAGATAATTGGTTCCCCTGATAGAACCAGTGTGTTAAGGTTCACTAAGCTACCAACTTCAGAGGGTAGAGACCCTGACAATGAATTGTATGAAAAATCTAATGAATCTAAAGTAGCACTTGGTAGTTCAAAAATCTCTCTAGGAATTGAGCCGTTAAGGTGGTTCAGTGACAAATCAAGGAAAAATATACTCTTAAACTTCCCTATGCTTGGCGGAATTGGTCCCTCTAGATTGCAAAAATGTGCATCAAGGTAAAATAACTTATGGAGATATCCAATAGACGAAGGTATTTGTCCCGACAAGTTGCTATTGTACAAATAAAGCTGAGTCAAGTTTGCTAGTTTGCCGATGCTATCTGGAATTTCTCCGGATATAGAAGTATTAAAAATAGCAAGGATTTCAAGCCCAACCAGATTGCCGATCGCGGAGGGGATGCTTCCCCAAATTCTAGTGTTGTCCAAGCGGAGGTATTGCAGGGTTGTTGAGAGATTCACTATTGAGCTTGGTAGTTGTCCAGTTAAAGCGGCGTTGTCGAGATATCTAATTTTTGGAGCTGACTGCAGTTTGACAAAGAAGTGATAAATTCCCACCCCTCCCCCATCATTAGCTTCTATCATGTTAGGTGGTACAAGCGTAGCTTTTGCAGAGCTCGTAATCCCCCAATCGTGCGAGGCACATATCCACTAAACATATTTTCTGCAAGGTCGAGTGCTTTGAGCGATGTGAGGTTGGAGAGTGAAGCAGGGATGGTCCCGGTGAACTGGTTTGTAAAAAGATAGAGGGATCGCATGCTGGGGAACCTGCTGCCAATGTCAATAGGAATGCTACCATTGAACATGTTCTGTTGAATTAGCAACAGTTTCAAGGAAGACAAATTGTAAAGAGATGTCGGGGGCTCACTAGAGAAGTTGTTGAAACCGAGACCAAGATACCAGAGGACCCTGAGGACGCCAATGCTATTTGGGATAGGACCCTCGAGCAGGTTGAACCCGAGATCAAGAATACTCAATGATGTCAAGTTGGTCAGCGACTCTGGAATCCTTCCAGTGAAGCTGTTGTTCCTTAGGCTGAGCACCTTGAGCTGCTTGAGCTTGACACCGAGCTCAGAGGGCATGCTCCCGCCGAGATCATTAAAATCAAGGACCACCTCTATTAGACTAGTGCAAGAGCTCAAGTTGGTGGGGAGCAGGCCGGAGAAGGCATTGCGGCTCAAGTCGATGGTATGGAGATGGTGCAAACGACCAAGGCTCGCGGGGATGTTCCCGCTGAACCCATTCCAGCTTAGATTGAGAGTCCTCAAGGATGATAGGTTGCCAATCGCAGGCGAGAGGACGCCGGTGAGCCCATAGGATGGCAGGCTCAACGCCACCACTTTCGGCGCGTGCCCCGGCACCTGACCCCCTCCCAGCTGCAGTACCCACCAGTGGTGCTGCGGTTCCACGAAGCAAGCGGGTCGTTGTACCCGTTGCTAATTGCTGCTGCCTTGAAAGCCAGCAGTGTGGCCTCGTCACCTTCTATGGCACTGAGTGCGGAGGCGGTGACCAAGGAGGATAGCAGCAGCAGAAGCAGAAGCAAGCTCGGCGAGCGCAGAGCCAGGCCACCCATGTTGGATGGTTTTTGGTTTCTATATGCTGTGACTCATCGACAGACAGCACTGACAGTTCGTTGTCTGATAAGTAGACACTGCTTGGTGGTGTTATTTATACTGCGAATCCTGTAATGTCTGTACGTCTCTAATTAATGATGTGTCAGTGAGCAGCAAATACACCGTCACTGAATGAGCCTTGCCAGTTAATTGCCAGCAAAGCAAATTTATATGACATACTCCTTCTTGACATTTTGCTCTACCAGCCTCTAACGTCTCTAATGCTCAGTTAAGTACGTTCTTAATTGAGCTGTGCTGGTTCTTGAGAGTGGTCAAGGCACCACCAAACACTTTTTTTTCAAGGCTGCTCACCGTGATCATGACGCTGGCCTAAATAATCACAATATATAATTGCACGCATCACTGATTACGCCGCACCACAGCGACGACTCAAAGACTAGACTTGTTTTAGTGTTGCGCCTTTGATGAACCGAAAGATTCACAGACCGACCTGACCTTTTTTCTCTTTTTTTTTTTTGTGAGGATTTTTCCCTTTCCTTTAGTATTGTGGTGCAGCAAACGTCATTATTCTAGTCCTTGGGTCGCCGGTAATGGAGCACAACCAGATCACGCCCCACACCCACTATAACGATGTGAAGACCACGTCGTTGACGCATGACCGTGTCATTGTCGCCACTGTTATGTCACCCTCATGCAAATTCATTCTCATTCAATAAGATGACATATTAGAGAAGATAATGACATGACATACAAATTATAAGGAAAGAGAGGAGATAAGTTTCATCGTGATAAAAACGCAGTGCGCACGGTTACTAATACATTGGAAGCTAAATAAAATTGCACTAGGATTGTTTTTTTTTTCATTCGCACATGTTTGGAAACTGAGTGAAACTTCACTGAGAGCATTTTATTTCATAGCACCATGCCTCATTTAAACATTTAGAGATATGAAACTATTTTGTACATTATGGATTTTGTTTTATTTAACATCCATATCTCAGATTTGGAAACCCGTAAAAAAATTTGATCCCCATTAAGGGCATAGGGGAACAGATAGAACGATTCTCGATTTAGCCCAGAGAAAGCATTGAATAAGCGAAGAAGCACGAGGCAGACCTTTCTTCAGAGTTAGCAATGGTAGTTCGGATAGCAAAGCACCCAGCAAGCGGATAAGGCTAGGTATGTCAGTAATAGGCAGGAAAAAAATAAAGGAATAACAAGAAAGTCATGATGCACGCAACTTGGTTGAAGAAAGATTTGGAAGATCTGAACTTGCTTTGGTAAGGCAGACCTCCTCTTTAGCCCCCGAGAAAGGAAGACACAATAAGATGTTGGGAATCTCTACTATAATGGAATTGTTAAATTATACTCTATCCACCCAAGAAAACATCCCTCTAAGGGCCTCCAACCATTGTGCACCCCAAAAAATATACACAGAATCTAACATCATCAAAATCTAAGGCTATTAATCAATCCTCACATACCGCAAACGGATCATACGGTCTAAAATGAAAGGCTTCGGCGCGCTGAAGCTTCCCACGCGTGCCACGCCCCGCCGCGCCAGAGCTCAGAGATCGAAGTCCCTCCTCCTCCCAAAAACTCGGCTCGGAAGTCAAAATCGTGAGGCGGGGTTAGGTGATGGCTGCGGCGGCGGCGGCTCTGCTCCATCTTGCAGGAGCACCCGCGCCTAGGGTTTGGGTGAAGGGCACACGGTGCTTAGGCCTGGGGGCGTGGAGGCAATCAATCCCCCGATGTATTTCTTACTTGCATCTCATCCATCCCGTCTAGGCAATCAATCCCCTAATATGTATTTCAATTTTTTCCCTTCCACCGTTGGGATGCGGATGGCGGCGGCGGCGTGCTCCTTCCGGCCTCTTCCCTTCTCACCGGTGCACAGTACTACTCTCGCATCCCACCGATGGCATGGCACCACTGGCGGCGGGCGCCCCCAAGATTCCGACGGCGGCGCGTCCCCGTGGCTAACGGCGGCGGCGGGCCTCTCGTGGTCTTCGCACCGCGGCGCCTCCCGCACCCCTCCTCAAAGAACGGGCCCCGGCGCTCCGGCTGTGACATCGATCTACATCGGCGACGGCGGCATCACAGACGGGCGGTGGCACCACCAGCAACGGAACTGCATCCTCCCAAGATCCATGGTGGTGACGGCATCACGGGTCCCTTCCCCACCGGTGGGTCGTGGCTTCTTCCCCACCGGCTGCCGGCGAGCAGATCCACATGCGACGGATGGCAGAGGCATCGATTGAATGTTCATCTCTCGATGGATCACTAGGTACAAAGATCTCTGATCCCACTCTACACCCGAAATTGTTATAGTTCTAATAGATTTTGAAGTTTCCCCACTTTATATGCCCAATCTCACATCGCACACCTATCATAGGGAATTTGTATGTGTCCGAACATTTGTTTATTGAAATGGGATTCATATCTTAAATCCTAGATTTATCTTCTTCCTGTAGCTTTGAGTTCTTGAAATTTATTGCTGATCCGTAGTATTTCACAGGAAAAGGATCTCTTGATGTTTTGTGTATTTGCCAGGTGCTTCTCCACTCTATTGGCATCAAGCATGAATTCGTGGGTGGTAATCGCACAAGGATGGAGACATAATCAGTGAATCTTGCTGTGTTCTGTTTTTAATATTCAGATATATGTCTCATAGATACTGTATTTAATTTTCCTTTGCAAAATATATAGAATCCCTGCATATGGTTTTAGTTAAGAGTATCGTTGAATACTTTTTGAATTACAAAGAGTATTCTTGATACTATTTTTCAGAGAAGTGTATTTTTAGATACTTTTTGCAAAGAAGAATATGTTTAGATATAGAAGAGTATTGTGTTTAGATACTTTTGAGAGAAGAGTATGTTTTCATACTAGATACAGAAGAGTATATTTAGATACTTTAGAGAGAAGAGTATGCTTCCATACTTTTTCATGGAATCTTGAACCTTTTTTAGATTACAGTACAAGGAACGCCTGCATAAGAGGTATGCATCGAGGTTTCTGTATGACCTCGAATTAAATTTTCTTGGGCCTATGACAGTATTTGCTGAATGGTTTAATTTGAAATCATGTTGTCCAGGAAGGCTCGACTATGGCATACTGAAGTAGCAATTTCATTACTGAAACTATAAATTATGTGCATAAAAACTATATAAATTTTAATATTATTCCTTCATTTATTCCAGATCATATTCACTTGGAAGAGGTAGTGAGAGAGCATATTGCATGGGTCGAAGATTCTGAATTTTTTTATATTTTGTGTCTTATCTCTACCAATATAAAAACCACCAGTTTTTTTTTACAGCCACATCAACTAATGACCTCTACAGTCAATAACTTTTCTATGTACAACTCAAATCCGTCTGGACCGTCTCTCCCTCTCCCCGACGCCCCCCTCCTCTCTTCTTCCACACACGGACTCCTCTCCTCTCCCACAAGGACGACGCCTCCTGCCCTTCTTCCCAGCGCTCCTTCTCGGCTCCCTCGACGGGCGCCACCATGGCTAGTCCCGTGGCACCTTGGCTGGGGGGGTGCGGCTGCCGGGTCTCCGTCTGCGGGTCGGCCCGTGGCTGGGGCCGTAGCCCCTTTGGCCGTGACTTCTGCTAGCCTGGCTGGGGGGCCTCCCCCTGTCCGCTGCCACAGTTGCCATGGTCAGCGGCGCTGCTAGCCTGGCCGACCGGCGGTGGTATTGGCCACGGAGCTAGGTTTCGCCGAGTCCAGCCAATGGCCGGGTATGTCACCAAGTCTGTTCTTTACTTTGTAAGTTCTTTTTTTTTATATACATACTGCTGGACGTTTTCTCTCAAATAAAGTTGGAACTGTGGTAACCATGTGAACTTAATTATAACTACTTTGTAAGTTCTTTTTCAAGTGGCATATCACAGCAAAATTACCTTCAAAATTATTTGGCGGTCCAGTTTCAAATGATATTTTGCTTGGCAGATAAACATGAAGGTAAATAACAGCTGAACAAACTACATGCTTTATTTGACAGAAGAATAAGCAAAGTTATTTCCATCAGAGAATTCCCAGTAGATATTGACTGTGCCTATGTTCATTAATTTGCTTCATTGATTGATTTATGCTGCCGCTATTACTCAAAGTTTATTCAATTGCTTCAATTTGTTTGGATTGTTGTACATTTTGTATGCCTGTTGCCCTGTAAATTATTGTTAACCAATTAGGAGCATGATAACATCTTGTCTAATCTGTTTAATGGGATTCATGTTACTTACTGTAACTGTAAGTGATTTGGCTAATCTAAATACCTTTTATTTTTCTATCCAGAGAGGAGAAAAAATTGAGAACCAGAAACACACAAATATCATGATCGTGCTAAGGTGCGTCAGGAAGATCAATACCCAGATTATGAACCTACAGAACAAGGTAATAGATCACATGTTCCATCTGTGCTTAGGCACTTCCATCTGTGCTTACTGCTTAGTTTGTTTTTCTATGTTTTCTCAAATCTTAATCTCTGCGATGGTTCTCACAAGCTGGCAGATGCCCACAAGATTTCAATTGAGAAAAGCAAATATCTCAGAGGTTTGGTTTTGAGTATATATACTTTATATAGGGAGATCCTTTTCTTTTTGTGGCAAAACTCCTTTTGGCATGTCTACTTCTTACTATTTTTACCCAAAACGTAAGAGGGATAAAAGGATAATCTACTTACTTCCTGTGATAACCATTACAGTGAGCTTGGATGGACGCTTAGGCTATCCGCATTCATTATCCTCTATTTCTATCCTCTATACATCCTAATCATTAAGATTCTTTTATCTATATACATTTCTTCCGCACCCATCATCCTCTATATCTCATACTCTATACCAACTACCAAAAAGCGCCCCACTTGTCATTTTTTATAAATTTTATTCAAATATATTCATGTGAGATCTTGTTTTGAAGGATTTATTGAAACGAATCCAATAATGCAATCAAAATTTAATTTAGTTTTTCGGTTTATGAGTTATAACATATTTTTAAACAATAGAATTAGTGGAGTCTACATTTATTGGCTTCCGTGCATACCTTTTTCTCTCCCGACAGCAGTAAAGTGGGCCTCACGCTGTAGCGCATGGCCGGCAAAACGCTGGATTTGGCGTTCACATGGGCGTTAGCGCACCACTTCACGGGGACCCAGTGCAGCGTTTTTTCTCCCCAGATACGTTGTTCGGATGGCTTTAGAGCATCGAGTGCAGATAGTCTTACTAGGCTACCACCACCTGCACAGAGGTTTGGATCAGGAGCAAAACTTGAGGTGAGGAATATCACATGTTTCACATAGATTGGAGTCACATATAAACTTATGAAAATGACACTTCATACTATTATATGTTTCAATGTGCCAGTTAGTCTTAACTTGCTTGTGACTGAAATGGTATTTAGGGTGGAGGCTGGCTCAATGATGTCAGCAGCTGTGTGCTCAAGGGCAATCGTCGGCGATCAACAAATCATATTGGGAGGAGGCAACTCCAATTTACAGGGATCAACAACTGAAAGAATCCCATATTGTCCCCAACAAAGCCCCGTGATTCTTTTTTGTTTTTAGATTTTATACTGTGATTTTGTTCACACTAAAAAGTAAATTTCCATTCATTATTTAGTTATTATCTGTAGTTGAGTGATTGTTATTATATTTTCCCTCTCTTAGATTTCTACAATTGGAATAGAGTGAAGGTCCGGTACCATGATTGTGGATCCTTCACTGGTGCTGGCTCTGATGTAGTTAGTGAAATTCCACCTCAACTCGTGGCATTTTGTTTCCTTGTTTGTTTCAGACCAAAAACTTTGACGATTCATTATTTGATTACTATAGCAAATTGTAAACACTTGAATTGGATATTGGTGTGAATTGGCCCTTTAATCATTTGCAGTGTTGATGTTTCTGGCCTCAGGAAATAAGATCCTTTTTCAATGCCATTGTGAGATTGCAGGTATGCATCACTTTGTAATTTTTATGCAAGAGTTTCCTTGATAAAAAAATGCTACTTCTACTAGCTATGCCTGTAGCTTGTAAAAATATTTTTGTGCCAATAGCAGTAACTTCATTTTGCCCACATTGCTCTTCACCTAAAATTGAGGGCTCTGGAAGAAGCTTGCCTAGGTCTTGCATGCATGGAAGTAACTCATCATCCTGTATTTTCCAGCTTCAACAAAGTGTGGCCACCAGAGCAGCTGATCCCCAAGGTCTTTTGGTCAAAGTGTAGGAGGAACCATGCCTTCTATAAAGCAACCAGCTTCATTTTTTTGCAAAGGTATTTCATTGATTTCCCGGTTCTTCTAAGTTATAATTCCTAAAGTATGCAGTATGCACAGAGAGTACAAGCTACTAATTATTGAATACATTCTGACATTTTTTGCCATTTGTATTTTTCTGATATCAATAGAGAACTTGTTTCAACTTGCATATTTTATTAAAGGAAGCGTAAATTTCTCTTTAGAGATTTTATCACCAAATCAATTGTAAGTAATATTTCCCGTAAGCGTTACTATGTGTGAAATTGGTTGCTCCCCCGCTTGACAAGTGATGCCGACAGCTGAACTATTGCCTGGAGAATAAGGAAGGAGAGGCATTCCGAGTTTACATCATGACCTTGGGTGTACTGGCACCATATGGCAGTCTTGTTATTGGTGAGTCTTCCCCCTTCTTACTCATTAATTAATCAAAAATGATTCAAAAATTATTCAAAGATGGATGAGCCTGAATTTTAGAGGACATGTAGTCTGTAGCATCAAACTGAACTTAAGCAGTTATGGATTGTTAAATCGGCTACATGGGCAGCACAATATTCCAAACATACTATCTGTTTTTAGAAAAAAAAATTGCCAGCCATATTTATTGTTATAATAAATATCATGTTGTTCAGTATGAGAACCTTGACTAATCTGGATTTGTTCTCTCATTCAGTTGTAGCCTTGACAGTTCTGAAGTAGAAAGTGATGTCGTTAATACCTAGGCATCAGTTTTTCCCTTGAATTTCTTATTTTTTAGGCACAACAGTTTTGCTATTGACATGCCAAATTATCTGCTTGTCTCTCCGATTGGGGAAAAAGAAAAAATGATTGAATCTTTACTTAATTAAATAATTAGCTTTCTTATTTGCTGGGAGGAAGGCAGGACGATGATGGTTGTAAAACTGATTGCTGATGGAATTATTATGGTATATCCATACTGAAAATTGCACTATTTGTTTAGCTTTTCATGATGGAATTTGTATTATAGTTAAGTGACAATTAATTTATTGCCTACTGGTAGCCAATTAACTAATATTTTCTATATACATATTGCATTGCTTGATGTAGTACATGACTGCTGCTTGCAACATATTGGTGCTTAGCGACATCGTCTGTATCAGATTCAGGATCAGAGGAAGAGAAGAGCTGTTCATTAACATAATTCAGTGTATATATAAATTTTGTCTTGGCCATCAGTGAGTCAACAAATACGATTCTGTATTGATATTGTTTATGCTTGGTATTAATTTGATATCTAAATGGAGCTAATACAAGATGTTCAAGTAATGCTGATGCTCTTTCATGGATCAAACTGCTCGATATGGTCAAATGGCCAGTTACTTGCTATGCTGATTTTGCCGAGTTGATTTAGCTCGATTCTTTCATGCTGCAATGCTACTGTTAATTAGTGCAATTTTGCCGAGTTGAATGTTTACTGGCAGATTACCTATTGTTTATTCTATCACAAGGTGCATATTATTCTCAGTGCAATTTTTAATAAGAATTGATCCTTGTACGGTAGTATCTTTTTCTCGATACACCATCTCAACTTAAAATTACACGGTTTCACGTCACATTTGAATTGGAACTCACTGAATTGTAGTACTAATACTTCTAAGACTTGTTTTTGTGTGTATCCTTCAAATAAAGTCAGTGCTAGCGTTAGCACGGGCACTATACTAGTAGCCTTAGTGCTCCCTTTAACATGTCCATGTATGTAAGAGTAGTAAAAAAATATTTAGTTATGGTTCCTACATCGATTCATTAAGAAATGAGCATTTTATAGATAAATTGCTGGACAATTCATCAACCTGTCTATATCCTACCTGGATATCACAATAGCAAGTAAATTGACTTAGCTATTGTAGGTGCCCTTACCGCCAACTGAGGTGTCTTCCTCTTTTTACCTAGAGCCCATTGCCTTCCTTTGTCGACATTTAGAAATTTTATACAATATAATCATAATTTTATAATCCATTTTCATTATAAATTATAGTTTGTCCGACTTTGTTCTAAATCAATTGTCTTAAATTTTAACTAAGTTTATGGAAAGATATATGAACATCTACATCACGTGTACTTTGATTATTAAGTTCGCCATAATTATGTTTTGATAGAGTGTTTAATTATTTAAGCTTATTTATAAATATTAATATTTTTTATAAAATACTTACTCACACAAAGAAGTTTTGATTTAGGACAAACCAAACTGAATTTTAAGTTGGGACATAGGGAGTAACAGATATGCAAACTTTGTACTTATGTAAAGACTTTGTCTGAAGGAATAACAATTTTTTTACTATTATATTACAAACTTTGTATCAAGAAACTTTTGTGTTAATTCAGTAAAACCAGAGAAAAACATTAGAGTCCATTAGAGCTGCTAAATCGAGCTCAGCTGACCAGCTAGCTTCAACTCTTGGGGCTTAATTATCTGTTCTATGAGCAGTTTCTATTGGAATATGATCGGAATTATACCATGAGTATTGTGGGGGTGTCTAAAGGCCCATGGTTCGAGTTATGTTTATTAGCGGATTTGTTTCCATATTTGGTTGCAGTCAGTCTGTCCTATAAATACATCTTGTAAGCTGCACGAGAAGAGTTGAGATGACTCATTGTTATTCTCTGTGTTTGTAAACTCCCCTTATATAGTGAAGATCGCTAGTTGGCGCCCATGGTTTTTTCCTGTAAGAGTTTTTTTTCATGTAAAAATCTATGTCTTGTGTTCATTCTTATTTGCACTATTTTCTAACAGTTTCGACTCTCACCATGCTTTAAAAAAAATCAAAGAACTTTAAAACCCGACATTATGGAACGACCTTTTCAATCAAACTAATAAAAAAGAACTTTTGATTCCATTTTCCAAGAAGATTTCCAATTGAGCTAGCCGACTCATGCTGGTGTTCAGCTACTGAACCTTATCGAGCTTCGTCTTATCCTAACAGCGACGAGATTGTCTGTTGCAGCAGTTTCCTAGTCTCCAACACTAACCAAGACTCTCGTACCTCAGCTATCTAGCGGAGTGCGGGGGTAGCAAATTTGATGAATCTCACCAGCTTGCACACGCGTCGTAGAGGAGGCACAGGCGGCGCCAGCAACTCAACTCAACTCAACGTACGCACGCACACAATTACACGCTTACAAAGTTAATTAACCCATTCAGTTCTGTCCCATACACTAACTAATTGCGTTCGTCTTTGTTTTTTCGTAGTCATCATTGCTTAGCCTGTTCTCTCTCACCTCTCAGCTCTCTGCTCCCCGTACTGCAGTCAATGGTTAGCAGTTCAATCTTTCTACAGTATGGCATTTGCTTACTTCTGATATCTATCTGAATGCTCGTGGGAGGTGACATGAATCAAATATCTCAACGTGGAGCTCTCTGGCTGACGTCGTCGCATTTGGCCCAAGGCCGAGCAAACTACGTAGCTCCTTTTGTGTCGGGTTTGGGCTTAACAGCGCTCGAAGCAAACAATGCCTACGGATGAGATCGCGTTTCAAGTCCTGGGCTGTGTGTTTCAGTCTTTGAACCCAAAACTGATTGAACTCCCTGTGTCATGGAAGCCCACGGAGGAGGCCCGACCTGGGGGCGGCGGCGGAGACATTGGATCCCCGCGGGCGATGGCGACGAGGGCGGCGGTGAGCCGATGAGGGGTGAAGAAAGACCGAGCGGGGAAGAAGGAGAAGAAGCCGACACATTACATCTCCTTGAAGGCTCTGTGCCTCTGTCCACCACGAGCTCCCTCAATAGTCAGCTCATCGTGGAGAATCTGCCCGTGGCGCGAAGGTTATTGCATTTTCCCATTCGCGGTGCCCCGACCTCCGTTCGCCTCGTCGTCCCCAGCGATCTCGCCAAGCACGCCGTCTCCGAAACACCAAGATCGTCAGTTCCTCACCGAGTTCTCTCAGGTCTGACTCCTTCTGGCCTCTCGTACCTGTTGTGGCTGTTCTGTGTTATTGGTGGAATGGTGGTTGTGGTGCCTCATTTTATTTTATTTATCTGTATAAGCAGCACGCAGCAGCCAACAGCACGACAAGTGAAATTGTGAATGAAAGTGGATGCTCGGCAAGCAAATCAGCAAAACGAATAAGATGTTTTCTGAATTTCTACATCTTCCACTGCTCTGACCCTGACTGCCATGTAGACAACAGTAAGTTTGAGCTAGCCTGCTTTAGTTGAATTTTGTGAAATTCATTGTTTCTTTTGGTCTAGATAGTTATTCAGAACCAGTTGTCTTGTGAAATGCGTATGCCCAAATTTTCAAGGCAGTCATTTATCATATTTTGACACATGATTGAAATGAGGATGCGGAGTAAAGTGAATAAATAATGATATATGCCCACTGCTGTGGAGGTTCAAACATTTACTAATGTCTTAAGAAGGTAGATTTCCAGGCATTTTTCCCCTTTTCACTAAAAAAAAAAAAGATCCAACAGAGGAGAAACTTCATTTCTGACAGCATATATATCTTCTGTTATTTCAGGTGGCAACATTTTCTAATCTACCTTCAGTTGTGATCATTGTTCTTGCAAATGTCTGCTGCTGGCGTCTTCTGTAGTTAACAGGGAAACATGAGGTATGAACCTCTGATGTCGTGCATCTCTCACCATCAATCGGTCCTTGGGTATGTTATGAGCAGGACATGGCAAGCCTGAAGGCATAAATCCTCAAATTAAAGAAACAAAAACCTTGATCTACTCTTCATAATGACATTCTTTGACTCCACACACAGCAAGATTGTTTAAGTACCAACGTTGCATGTTCTCAGAGCACTCCCTATACTTGCTCTACTCTTTGTAATGTTGAATGTGAACATACCAAGCAAATAACATGCCCATGCTATATACCTCCCCAATTGACTAACCTCAGAGCGCCCCTACACCCAATGAGATGTGCAAAATAACTGATTTTGTGTTAAACTGTACCATCGAACAAACAACAGGGAAACAAATAGTTCTCTAATTTGATTTATGTACTGTTCCTTGTATTTCACATAACAAATCTAATTGTATTAAATCTGAACTTAAAAAATTCAGATGTCTAAGCATCACACGTATCTGCATTTATTTAATGTAAGTGACCACCTGCAAATATTTTAATGATGGAACAATAGAGTCAAACTATCATAAACAACTTGTCCATTTTCAACTCTACTTTTTCACTGTTGTTTGAAAATTACTGCAAAATCATTCCTGCTCCATCTTCCACCACAAGATGTCTAGCAAACTTGAGATATGAATCTCTAATAGCATGCATCTCATTGACCGCATCCTTTACTGGTGTCCTCTCCCTAGGATGTTTTTCTCGAGCAGGATACCCCAAGAGCAATGACATGAACCAAACATTCCTCAATTTTGTTTCTTGTATTGCTATCATAGGTGCTAGCGTGCAGCCACATTGTCGTATCAGCAATCTCCCATATTTTATCTGGAAGAGCATTCTCTGAAAATTTATGTAGGTCCATTGAACCTCTAAACATATCATCTGTTGGGCTCCTCCCTGTAAAACCTCGAGCAGCAATATGCCAAGCTATAAACATCACCAAAAGTTGTGATGGAAGAACCTTCAGCATACTCTATTATTATGCAAAAAATAAAAAAAGTATTGATCAGCATGCCATATCTAGAGAAGGATTTGGAATAAATGAAAACAATCAAAGTATAGTATTTACCAGAGCAACGTAACCAATGGAGCCTCTTATGCCAACTGTGCTATTGGAATTTTGTAGAATTGTACTTTCACTTCTCGAAATGATTCTAGATATGCCAAAATCTCCAACTCGAGGGCACTCATGTCTACGCAAGAAGGATGTTGCTTGGTTTGAGATCACAAAGTGGATGATTGGTGGGTGGCGGTGATTATGAAGATAGTCCGTAGCATCCATGATATCATTGGCGATATCTAGCCTTTGTGCAAGGCTGAGAGTATTGTTCACGGTGGGCATGTCGATTCTATATGGAGCCAACTATTCAAGCTACCGTTCAAGATGAACTCAAAAACCAATGCCTTGAAATCCTGACCTTGTTCATTGATGCTTGAGCAGGATGTGATGATCTTCATGAGGCAGCGTTAGGCGCACCCTTCTCGATGCCTCACATTCAGCTACAAAACTTTTAGTAGAGCCAAATTGTTGAAGGTCAAAACCTTTACAGCTGCAGAATGTGTCCTCTCGGCTTGGAAAAAGACATTTATAGACTGTCCTAAAAGCTCCCTTTACCAAGCAAATTAGCTTCCGAGAATCCATTGGTTCCATTTGATAATGCATGATAAGAAACCCTTTCGCACTGTTCCTCAACCACAGTGGTCGAATGCGCCTTTTTGCTTTTCGTCTCTCTTCTTGTAGATCAAGTGAAAAGAGTGCAACAACAATAGCTAATAATAAGAGGGCAAAGGTTGTTGCTAGTGCTATTTTAAGATACTTCAGTTTCCTTCCTCTCTTCTTTTTCATAGAACCCTGTTTTGCATCGAACTAAATGAAGCTGGGGTATTCCTCCACAAAGCTTGTTATTACCAGTGATTGACAAGTTAGCCAAATTTTTGAAAAATCCCTTTTTTGGCACTTCCCTTGCAGATCGTTGAAGGACAAATCCAAGTTTGACAATGATGTCAAGTTACGTAGAACTGCAGGGATTGATCCCGACAAATTGTTGTGTGCCAGACACAATTGTTCCAAGCCACTGATGATATTTGCCAATGGCATTAGGGATAGTACTGCACAAGCCATTCATTGACCGGGTTGATTGTAATCAGACCCTTGTTTAGATATTGGGGGTATGCTCCCATTGAACAAGTTATTGTCCAATCTAAGTTCTTCTTGACACAGTGCACTTCCCAATACTTTCTCGGTATCTCACTGCAAAAATTGGTTTCCGATAGAACCAGTCTGTTAAGGTTTGTTAAGCAACCAACTTGAGAGGGTAGAGGTCCTGATAGTGAATTGTATGCGAAAAATCTAAGGTACCTAAAGTAACACATGGTAGTTCAAAAGATCTCTCTAGGAATTGAGCCGTTAAGATGGTTCAGTGACAAATCAAGGTAAAATATACTCTTCAACTTCCCAATGCTTTGGTGGAATTGGCCCCTCTAGACACGCATGATATCCATCAAGGATAGCCAACTTCGAGAGGTTTCCAACCGACAATGGTATTTGTCCCCGACAAGTTAGTATTGGATAAATCAAGCATAGTCAAGTTTTCTAGCTTACCGATGCTATCCGAATTTCTCCGATATAGAGGTACTATAAATATGAAGGATTTCAAGGCCCACTAGATTGCTGATAGCGAGAGGGGGATGCTCCCCAAATCCTAGTGTTGTTCAAGCGGGCCTTTGCAGGCTTGTTGAGAGATTGACTATTGAACTTGGTAGGTGTCCGATTAAGCGGCATTGTCGAGATAAGTAGTTGTTGAAGTTGGCTGCAGTTTGATAAAGTGATAAATTCCCACCCCTCCCCCATCGTTGGCTTCTAGCATGTTGTCGTACAAGGATAGCCTTTGCAGAGCTCGTAGTCTCCCAATCGGTGCAGGCACATGTCCCTCTAAACATATTCTCCGAGAGGGCTACAGCATTTGGAGCTATGTGAGTGTTGGAGAGTGAAGGGGAATGGTCGGTGAACTGGTTTTCATAAAGACAAAGGATTCTCATGCTGGGGAACCTCGCCAATATCGCTGGGAATGCTACCATCGAAAGCATGTTCCACCGAATGCAACATTTCCAAGGAAGACAGATTGTACAAGGATATCGGAGCCTCGTCGCGGAGGTTACTGTTGAAGGCTAAATCTAGAGACTTCTGAGGTGTTTGAGGATGCCAAGGCTAGTAGGGATGGTACCTTGGGAGCTGGTTGAATCTGGCACTGAAAGACTCAACGATGACAAAGTTAGCCAATAAGCCGGATCCGTCCCTAAAGGTTGTTGCTGTGCAGGCTGAGCACCTTGGCTGCTTCAGCTTATCACCGAGCTCTGGAGGAAACATTCCCGCTGAGAGATTGTTGAAGCTGATGGGCCATGTGCATTAGACTAGTGCAAGAGCTCAAGTTGGCGGGGAGTAAGCCAGAGAAGGCATTGTGGCTCAAGTGGAGGGTATGGAGATGGCGCAGCTACCAAAGGCTCGCAGGGGATGTTCCCGCTGAACCCATTGGAGCTCAGGTTCAGAATTCTCAAGGATGATAGGTTTCCAATGACGGGTGAGAGGACGCCGGTGAGCCCATAGGATGCCGCAGGCTCAACTTCACCTCACTGCCGGGCGCCGTGTGCCCCCGACACCGATCCTCCCAGCTGCAGTACCCACCGGGTGGTGCTGCGGTTCCACCAAGCAAGTGGGTCGCTGTGCCGTTGCTGATTGCCGCTGCCTTGAAAGCTGGGGCAGCGTGGCCTCCTCGTCACCTTCTGTGGCACTGAGTGCGGAGAAGATGGTGACCATGGAGCATAGCAGCAGCAGCAGCAGCAAGCTCGGTGAGCGCAGCGCCATGCAACCCATGTTGGATGGTTTTGGTATCTATATGCGGTGGATTGTGGTGGAACGAAAGACAGCAAGTTGTTTGTTAAGAGAGACACCTTGGTCAGTGATGGTGCTAGCTTGATGTGTCCGTCAGGGGTGGAAATAAAGCCACCATCACTGAATGAGTTTGAGTTGCCACCAGGCAACTCTTTATAGGCTCCTTTGGCACGTTGCTCTCTCACCCAGTAACGTCTCTATTGTCCAGTTAGTGCGTTGATGGTGCTGGTGCTTGATGGTAAAAGCACCACCAGCATACCATTAGCGACGACTGAAAGACTTGACTTGTTTAGTGCTGCGCCACCGTGGTCATGACCTTTGGTCAATATACAATTGCACGCAACACTGATTACACGCACCAGTAGCGACGACTGAAAGACTTGACTCCTTTTTGTTTTCTTCCTTTCCTTTCGTATCGTGGTGCAAAACATCATTATTCTAGTCCTGGATCGTCGGTGTGGAGCACGACCGACCAGACCATGCACGTCCCACACTAACGATGTGAAGACCACGTAGTTGACGTACGGTCGTGTCATTTGTCGCCACTGTTATGTCACCCCCTCATGCAATTTCATTCTCATTCAATAAGATGACACATCAGAGAAGATAATGACATGACATAGAAATTATAAGAAAAAAGAGGAGATAAGTTTCATCAGATAAAATGCCATAGGATTGTTTTTGTTTCTCCCACGTGTTGAAAACTGAGTGAACTTCACTGAGAAAGCACTTCATTTCATAGCACATGCCTCATTTAAATATTTAGAGATATGAAACTGTAAAATGAAATTGTACATTATGGATTTTGTTTTTATTTAACATCCATATCTCAGGATTTGGAAACCGTACAAAAATTAGCAAAGGGAATAGCCTTAGTGCTCCCTTTTAACATGTCCATGAATGTAAGAGTAGTAAAAAAATATTTAGTTATGGGTCTTACGGTAATTTATTAAGAAATGAGCATTATTTATAGATAAATTGCTGGACAATTCATCAACCTGTCTCTATATCCTACCTGGACATCACTGTAGCAAGTAAATTGACTTAGTTATTACCAAGTGAAGTGTCTTCCTCTCTTTTTATCTAGAGCCCATCGCCTTCCTTTGTCAACATTTAGAAATTATATATACACTATAAATCATAATATAATCCATTTCCATTTTAAATTATAGTTTGCTCCGACTTTGTTCTAAATCAATTGTCTAAATTGTAACTAAGTTTGTTGAGAGATATGAACATCTAAAACATCAAGTACTTTAATTATTAAGTTCCCCTATAATTATATTTTGATAGATTGTTTAATTATTTAAGCTATCTATAAATATTAATATTTTTTTTTATAAAAAAACTTGCTCACACAAAGAAGATTTGATTTAGGACAAGCCAAACTGAATTTTTAAGTTGGGACGGAGGGAGTAACAGATCTGCAAACAACTTTGTACTTATGTAAAATACTTTGTACAAAGGAATAACAAATACTTTGTACGAAGGAATATATTACAAACTTTGTATCAAGAAACTTTTTGTGTTAATTCAATAAACCGTGAGAAAACATTTAGAGTCCATTAGGAGCTGCTAAATCGTGCTCAGCTGACCACCAGCTTCAACTCTTGGGGCTTTAATCGTCTGTTCTATATATGAGCAGTTTCGACTCTCACCATCCTTTAAAAAAAAAAATCAAAGAACTTTTAAAAACCCGATATTACAGAACCTTTTCAAACTAATAAAAAAACTTTTTGATTCCATTTTTCAGAAAGATCTCAATTGAGCTCGCCGTGGCTCATGCTGGTGTTCAACTACTGAACCTTATCGGGCTTCGTCCTATCCTAACAAGACGAGTGTCTGCTGCAGCAGTTTCCTTTCAACACCGACCAAGACTCGTATGTCCAGCTGTCCAGCGGAGTGCAGGGTAGCAAATTTTGATGATCTCTCACCAGCTCGCACACGCTTACAAAGTTAATTAACCCATTCAGTTCTGGCCCATACACTAACAGCGTTCGTCTTTCTTTTTCTTAGTCATCATTGCTTAGCCTGTGCTCTGTCTCAGGCTCAGGCTCTCAGCCTCCCCCCCCCGCACTGCAGTCAATGGTTAGCAATTTAATCTTTCTACAGTATGGCATTTGCTTACCTCTGATATCTGAATGCTCGTGGGAGGTGATAAAAAAAATATACTTTTCTCCCCTCTAACTTGTCGCGAAAGCCTACTTATCTCCTGAACTCTAAAAATCAACAACAAACAATCTTTCTCATCTTTTTCAAACCATGTGCTTTATTTCTCCGGAGTGGTTTTGATGGTGGTTTGCTTGTAAAGTAACAATACTTTTTCTTTTTTTATTTATTTTATCTCGAATTTTTTGAAAAAATCATAAAAAATAAATAAAATAGAAATCTATTTGTTGGACTTCACATGAGTAGATATACAATATAATATGGTATGCTTTAGTACGAAGTTTTCTTTCTTATTTATTTATTTTGGCTGATCTTTGAAAAATCATAAGAAACCATAGAAAAATCATAAAATAGAAAATCTAATTTTATTAGACTCCACAAGGGAGTAGATCTAGAAATGAACATATAATATGATATACTTTAGTACAAAATTCTTGTTGTAACTTTTCAATCTATATTTTTTCTGTAATTAATTGAAATAATTCATAACCATGGCTTCTATAATTTTTTTATTGGACTAAAAGCAACCATATTATATATTCACTTTATAGACCTACTCATGCGGAGTCAAAAAATTGATTTTCTATTTTATGATTCTTCAATGATTTACTATAATTTTTTAAATATTCAACCGAAATAAATAAAAAAAAAATATTAGGAAAAAAAATTTTGTATTAAAATATACCATATTATATATTCACTGTGTAGACCTATTCATGTACCAGTCAAAAAAATTAGATTTTCTATTTTATGAATCTTTTTGTGATTTATTATGATTTTAAAAAAAAATTCTTGCCAAAATAAATAAAAAAATAAAAAAACAAAACCCTTGTCACTGTAAAGAAACCACCTTTAAAACCACTCTAGGCATGGTTTAGTTTTAAAAGAAGGGGGATTCTTTTGTCAGTTTTTAGAATTTAGAGAGAAAAAAGGAAGGAAAAAGTAGTCTTTTTTCGACACATGAATCAAATATTTCAACGTGGAGCTCTCGGCTGACATCGTCGCATTTGGGCCCAAGGCCGAAAGCAAACTAGCTCCTTTTGTGTTGGGCTTGGGCTTAACAGCGCCAAAGCAAACATGCCTAACGGATGAGATCGCATTTCAATTCCTGGGCGTGTTTTTCAGTCTTTTGAATTTAACCTAAAAAAGCACCAGATCACCGAGTTCTCTTAGGTCTTCTGCCTCCTTCTGGCCTCTCGTACACCTGCTGTGGCTCTTCAGTGCTGTTGGTGGTTGTGGTGCCTCATTTTTATTTTTATTTATCCGAGAAAGCAGCACGCACCAGCCAATAGCACGGCAAATGAAATTGTGAATGAAAGTGGATGCTCGGCAAGCAAATCAGCAAAAACCAATCGGATGTTTTCTGAATTTGTACATCTTCAACTGCTGTGACCCTGACTGCCATATCAATATTAAGTTTGAGCTGGCCTGCTTGGATTGAATTTCTGTGAAAACAGGATTTGTTTTTTTTGTTCCAGAGATGGTTATTCTGAACCAGTTACCTTGTGAAATGCATATGTCCAAATTTTCAAGCCATTCATTTATCATATTTTGATACAGACTGAAATGAGGATGTGGAGTAAAGTGAATCAATTATGATATATGCCAACTATTGTGGAGGTATAAACATTTACTAATATCTTAAGAAGGTAAATCTCCTTGCATTTGTTTTCCATTTTTCGCTTGGAAAAATACAGATCCAAAAGAGAGAAACTTCAATTCTGACAGCATATGTGTCTTCAGTTATTTCAGGTGGCAACATTTCCTAATCTACCTTCAGTTGTGATCGTTGCTCTTGCAAATGTCTTCTGTGAGCGTTTGCTGTAGCTAACAGGGAAACATGAGGTATGAATCTCTGACGTCGTGCATCCTCACCATCGTTTGGTCCTTGATATGTTTTGAGCAGGTAATAGCAAGCCTGAAGGCATAAATCTCAAATAAAACAAATAAAATCCTTGGTCTACTCCTTATAATACATTCTTTTGACTCCACATGTAGCGAGATTGTTTAAACAATGTTAAATGTTCTTGTGAGCACTCCTATACTTCTTGATCTACTTTTTCAATGTTGAATGTGAACATACCGCCAAATAACATGCCCATGCTATATACTTCCTCCCAATTGTCTAGATCTCTGAGCGGCCGATGTGCAAAATAACTGATTTTGTGTTAAACTGTACCATCGAACAAACAACAAGGGAAAAACAAACTGTTCACTAATTTGATTTATGTACTGTTCCTTGTATTTCACATAACCAATCTACTTGCAACTTAAAAATCCAGATTTCCAAGGACAGAATAATAGAGTTGAAGCATCATGCATATATGTATTTATTTAATGTAAATGACCACTCAAAATATTTTAATGATAGAACAATAGTCAAAGTATCATAAACAGCTTGTCCATTTTCAGCTTTTACTTTACTGTTGTTTGAAAATTTCATGCAGAATCAAATTCCTACTCCATCTTCCACCACAAGATGTTTAGAAAACTTGAGGTATGAATTCTGATAGCATGCATCTCATTAACCACATCGTGTATCGTCCTCTCTCTAGGTTGTTGTTTCTTTTCTTCGAAAGAAGATACCCCAAGAGCAATGACATGAACCAAACATTTCTCAATTATGTGTATTTGCTATCATAGGTGCTAGTGTGCAGCCACATTGTCGTGATTTCCATAGCTATCTCCTAGATTTTTATCTGGAAATAGCATCCTCCTGAAAAGCTTATGTGAAAATCGTGAGCTTTACTCTAAACACGCACGCGTATCATCTGTTGGGCTCTGCTCGTGTAAAATCTTCTAGCATGCTGCAATATGCGGGAGCCGCCATAGAAACACGCACATCGCAAAAGGCGCGCAGCTGGAAGAAACCTTGACCATACTTCCTCGTTATTATGCAAAATGTAAAAGGAAGTATTGACCAACGTAATGCCATATCTGACGTAGGATTTGGAAAAAGAGGAAAAACAATCGAAAGCATAGCATTTACCGGAGCAACGTAGCCAGTGGAGCCTCTGCGCATATACGTGCTAATCGAATTTTTGTAGAATATTCCACTTTCGCGAAATGATTCACAGATATGCCAAAAATCTCCAACTCGGGGCACTCATGATGTCGCGTAGTTAGGCGATGTTTAGCGCGCGCTTGGTTTGAGGTCTCTGATGGATGATTGGTGGTCAGGTGTTGATTATGAAGATAGTCCGGAGCATCCATGATATCAACAACAATATCTAGCCTTTGTGCAAGACTAAGAGTATTGTTCAATGTGAGCTATGTCGGGGAATCTATATGGAGCCAACGATTCAAGCTACCATTTGGCATGAACTCAAAAACCAATGCCTTGAAAATCCTGACCTTGTTCATTGATGCTTGAGCAGATGTGATGATCTTCATGAGGCAGCGGTGGCGCCCCTTCTCGGTGCCTCACATTCGGCTACAAAACTTTTAGTAGGGCTGGGATTGTTGAAGGTCAAAAACCTCTACAGCTGCAGCAATTCTCAACGATGGAAATCACATTTATATCACTGTCCCCAAAAGCTCCCTTTACCAAGTAAATTAGCTCCGAGAATCCATTGGTTCCATTTGATAATGCATGATAAGAAACCGCTTTTCATCTTGTTCCTCAACCATTGGTGGTTCAAGTGCGCCCTTTTGCTTTTCGTGTTTTCTTCCTGTGAGGTAAAGTGAACAAGTGCAATGCAAATAGCTAATAAGAAGAGTGGAAAGGTTGTTGATAATGTGCTATTTTCTTTTTCACGAAGTACGTCTTGCATGGAACTAAATGAAGCGCGGTATTCCTCAGCAAAAGCTTGTTATTTCGAGTGATTGATAGGTTAGCCAAATTTCTGAAAAATCCCTTCTTTTGGCTTCCCTTGCAGATTATTGAAGGACAAATCCAACATCCAGCACAATGATGTTAAATTCTCTGAGAACTCGCGAGGAGTTGGCATTGTTGTCGCGCCGGATACAAATGTTCTAGGCCAGACGTGCTTCAATGGCATGCGGAATACTACGACGACTCATTCACCGACAGGGTTGAGTGTGAGTTAGAGCCGTTTTAGGAATTGGGGTATGTCTGCCGTAAAATAAGTTATTGTCCAACCAAAGTTCTTGCAGCACCGTGCACTTGCCAATACTTTCAGTATCTCACCGTAAAGCCGGTTTCCGTGATAGAAGTAGTTGGTTAAGATTCTCAGAGTTACCTACCGAGGGAAGAGGTCCTCGATAGTGGAATTGTACTGCATGCCCAAATAACCTAAAAGTAAGTTGAAAAAGTCTCTCTTGAATCGAACCGCTCAGGTGGTTGCTTTCGACAACCAAGGATAAATAAGCTCTCTCAGCCTTTCCCATGCTTGGTGGACTCTGGCTCTAGATCGCTACCGAATGCACCAAGGATAGCTAAGCTGCGAGAGATTCTCGAATAGATGAGCTGTATTTTGGCCAGCATGCTAGGTATTGTACGTATAAATACCTCGGGCCAAGTTTGCTAGCTTGCCGATGCTATGGAATTAC